>VXBB01018244.1:65801-90154 GCA_013399915.1 Illadopsis cleaveri | reverse complement strand
CTTCCTTCCTTCCTTCCTTCCTTCCTTCCTTCCTTCCTTCCTTCCTTCCTTCCAACAGGGCTAAACCAAATGGAAAATTAACATCCGAACAAAAGATGTTCCACACCCCTGAAAAATATTTTCTTTCTGAACTTATATTGTGAATTCATTATCTGATGAGATTGTTTAGGTTTCAAAAACTGTCACGTTCAATACAAAGAACAATTTACGCCTCCTCCTTTCCCTTAACTCAGTGTGGATGTTGTGCACAAGATAGCTGACACAGAGTTATGATATTATCAGCACCATTTAACTTCTTGCACTTAATTTACCTCATTAACATTTTTATTACATTTTGTTACTATTGCAGTTGTGGAGTCACCCAGCTCAGGGTGAGCACCAGCAAGAGGCTCAGGGGTGCCAGTGTGCCTTAAACTGGATTCTCAGTGAAACTTCCCAGCTGCTCCAGTGCCCATCCTGTTGGCAGAGGTGTGGGATAATTTATGATTCAGGGTTTCCCAATTTTCCAGGTCACATTCCTGCAGTCTGACCAAATGATATGCTGGAAAGAAAAATGGTGTGTTGACCACGGGACCAGTGTTTGATTTCAAGCCTTGCTGCACCAATACCTCAGTGGGAAATGGTGTCGATAGGATGGGAATTTGCAATCTGAAGGCTGTAAATTCCCACACCTGGTGCTCACCTTTGTTTTTTTTCTGATAATAAGTGGGAAATGGGTATTTGTGATATTTTAGTGGTTGAGTTACTGAAGGGCACGAAGATGGGGGGATTTTCTGCAGTGGTGTTACAGATTTTAAAGAGCTTTGTTGGTATTATATATATGATTCTGATAAGTATGCTATAAGTATTATCCAAACTTTTAGGCATCCAAGAATTTAGGGGATCAAATTCTTCTGGAGTTCTTGTAAATGCTTTCAGTAGGGGGTTTTTTTTGGTATTTTTTCAGGGTTTTTTTTAATGGAATGTGAATGCAATCTGGACATTAGGAACATGTAATTTCACCTTAGTTTCTATTCAGTGGTAAAGAACTGAAGGTCATGTCATTTATTTCCAAATCTCTTTTCCTTTCAATTTTCAGAATGGTCTTTGTAGCTTATGGACTGAATGTCATGACATTTTAATGATGATAGAAATTATATAGGCTGCATTTTTTCCCAGTTTATAACAGTCTGTAGCTACAAAAGAAAGCTCAATTTAACCTTTAAAACTCAGTTCATTTGAAATAGGTGGTCAAAGCAGTTTCTTAGATTGGTGATGTCTGATGATTTATTATATAAATAATTTTCTCTAAGACATAATCAGATTCACTTTGGATATCTAATAATGACTAAAAAGATACTGTAGAATATCACTTTGTTAAGAGGCTTCTGAAGTGAAAAGGGTCAAAGGGGTTCTTTTGTAAACCTTGAGTCTTTGCAGAAATTTTGGTAATGAATTTTCCTTCCAATTCTTCTGACTAGGAGGAATTAATTTATTTTTTAATTCCTTCCCCATTCAATCAATGCTAATAGGTTAATTTGTTTTCATCTGTTATTGTTGTTTGGCAGTGAAACAAAGCTTGTGCATCTGGTGATCTTCATCAGCCCCTCCAGTCTCTGTGGTGGGCACCAGGAAACTCCTGGGAGTGGGGCTGTCCCACCATGCACTTAATATTGAATTTTCTGTTCTACTGGTTGCTTAGCGTGCTGCTTAGCCTTAAAATAGCTGCTGGTGTCTCTGCTTTATCAGGGCTCAGGCAAACAATTTGGGAAGCCTGAGTATGGAGAGAGGACTTCCCCCTACAACCTTCAGTGCAATCCTCAGATCTTCCCAGTTCTTTCTGAGGGTGGCGTTAATATCACTGATGTTTCACTGCCATGACCGAGCATCTTTCTCAGCAGCCTTCAGAGTCAACACCCAGGTTTAATTTTCCCTAAACCATTGTTTATTCATTCAGAGGGCTTGGGTTTCTTTGAGGAATGCATGCCCATCTGGTTACCACTTCTGTGCTTAGAATTAGACTTCTCTCATCCTAAATCAATTACTTCTAGCAGGTGCAAAGCCATAATCCCTTTGGTAACTGGCAGCAGGCAGAATTAAATGGATCAGGTGTGGAGTTTGAAAGACTGTTAAGGGTCCTAAAAATCAGTCAAGTCAGATTCTGGTTGGGTTACACATAATCTCATCTTAGATACCATCTGAAAGCTTTAATGTTTGTGTCTAATGTTAAAATGTCTAGACTTCAAATATATATACCTTCCTAAAAAAAAAAAAAAGGAAAGGAAAGAAGGAAGTTTTGTTCATGACTGTATACAACTGTGCAATTTTATGGCCTGATTTGCTCAGAATTTCTTCTTCTCATCTTTTCAAAATGAGTATTGTCAGCCTATATTGTCAGTATATAGGAGGAGAAAAATCCACATCTCTGCAGGATCTGCTGTCCCAGCTTCTCAGCCATGAGAGATCTCAGCCTTGATGGTCTGTAATAGTTTATTGAGAGGATCCAAGAAGGGCTTGCTGCCTGATTAATCAAATAATTAAGCATTGCAGTTATTTAGTCTTAAATTAATACTAATAGAGTGCTATCTCTAATAATGGAAATAATCTGTTTCAATCAAGTCATAATTTCACATGTTGCTCTTTGGCTTTCAGTTGTGCCTTTCATTTACCTGTTGCCCATGTAGGCAAATTTGTGCTTATTTACACATATGTGTGTGTTTGTGTGTTTATATACCAGAACAAATTCCTGAAAATGAGGGTGACAAAAGCCATTTCTTAGGCCATGAAGGTTTTTTTTTTTGGAATGCAGAAGGTATTTTGAACCACTGACCCACACCAGCCTTTTAGCACAGAGTAACTGAAGTGCAGGAAATGCTGCCCCTGATTTGATACAAGAATTTGAACCTGGCAATCAAAACAATAAAAGTGTGGAATTAGTGTCTCCCATTGCAACTTGCAGTTTGCATACACAGTTAAACATTCATTGGTTTGCAACAAGGGGAGTTTTTTATTCTGTCCCTGTCTGTTGAAATTATTTTTTGTCTGTCTTCCTCATTTCAGAGAGTGAGTTCAGGAAAGGGAAATAAAATCTTGACAAAATTGTCCAATACTCATGAATCAGGATTTTCTTATTTAAAAAGAAAATAATCCTAAACATTGACTTTCTGTGAGGTATTTTATTTTCTGTTTGCTGTTCATCTGCAGAGACTAAGAGCTTCCTTTTTCTTTTGTGGAGGATCACAGCATCTTTTAAGATAGAATTAAAAGCCGTGCAGGTGGAAAAGTTATTGAGTTGTGTGATTTATGTAGGAGTTCCCAGTACTGTTGTTTATGTGTTCTTTGAAGGTGAAGATTAGCGTGGAAAAAATGTGTGTCTGTGGATCAGTTTATCTTCCTAGAGGAGCTCTCCTGTCACCTGTAAGGTTGAGACACAGAATATCATAAACAGGTCTAGAAAAATTATGTAACCACACTAGTGAGTAATGGGTTTATGCCAGAACTATCTCTCCCTTTTTTAATGAATGAATTCAAATAATTCATTTATTCAACTTTCTGAAGGGTGTTCCCTGTACATGCCTTTGTAGCACTAACTCTGAAATTAGCTCAGGAACAATTTGGAACTACAGAATATTCCATAACCCTGCAAAAAATGTGAAGGAGCCACCTCTCTGTCCTCCCAGGTGTGATTTCAGTTTATTTCCAAAGCTGTGGTTGTTACATTCATATGACTTTTCTGTGGTGTCCCTGCTGTGCTCACGCCAGGCTGATTTCAGCCATAAATGCAGATCTGCCTTACACTCATTTTCCAGCTTTGTTCTCATTTTATTTTGTAATTATTTTCCCTGCTCGAATTGGAGCTCTTTATTCCATACAAAGAAGTGGAAATATCTTTTTGACAAAAACAAAGCTGAGGAGTGTGAAGGTTTGCAGGAGTTAGGAGCACGGGGAAGCAGGAATGCAGACTGTTCTGCAGTAAAACATTTGCTGTCAAGCACCCACGGGGCCACCATTGGTAAGGATATTATTATTAGCTTGTATAAAATATTCTTCTTTAATCCACCATCAGACCCCAGGATTAGAAGGAAGGGAGTTGGAAAGGGCTCCCTAATTTAGAGAAACCCATCCCAGTCTAACATCAGCTACCAGATTACAGACCCTTTCCTGAACAGACCAGTTTTTGTCTATTCCAATCCCTCAGCAAGGATATTTCTTTTCTCCTTTGTTATGTCCACTTGTTGATGCATACTATGAACTGAAATATTCTGACATATATATGGAAGATCTATCCTTAGGAGAAAGCACTTCCTTTTCTTGTGGCACAAAAGACAAAGAGAAATGTTTTTGGATGACTTCATAGCTCAGGGATGATAACACCAAAGCTGATGCATGTGTAAATTTGGAATTTGTTAATAGGTAATATTTCGGATTAACATTGTCTCTATATTGTTAGAGGCCAAGGTTATCTGGATAAATTACCTCAGAAATTCTGTGATTCTATGAAATTCCATGCTGTTCCTATTGCACTGATTTTTTTGTAGGCATTTCGAAGTCAAAGACCCAAAACCACGGAAAACTTTAGGCTTTTTATTATCAATAAGGGTTCTTTGATCTCAGAGATCTCAGAACTGAAAACAAAAGTCTCTTTGCAAAATGTGAACAGAGACATCAAAGGTCTCTGAAAGGCAGGGATAATAAGGTCCAGTATGTAGAAATCCCACATTCAGCCAAAGGGAAGATGTGAGGAGAAGAGTTAACTGGATGTGATTGTACAGAAATGCATCATGTCTGCTGTGTTTTCTGTCAGGTTTAAATGGGTTTTGTCACTTTGATAAGCTTTTCCAAGGAGTAAAAAGTGGAGTGTGTGAATAAATAGCCTTAGACCATGGCTATCAGGCTATGGCAGGTCATTTAGCAGTGGAGAGACTCCTTTTTTCAAAAACCTGCTGATCATGTTTTGTCCTGAATTTAATCTGCCCTCAAAGGAAGAGCAACCCACAACCAAAACCACTTTTTCTTGGCTGACTTCAAAACTATCCACAGGAGGAGAATTCATAGACCACCTACTCAAAGATGTGGTTTTGAGCACCTTCTAAGAAATTTCAGTTCCTTAGGGAAATACCAAATGCTACAAGTAAAAAACAGACTATTAAAAATTGCTCCTGAATCTTGGCAATAACAGAGTGTTAGTTGAAAACATCTCCAAAAAAAGCAGGGAAAGGAACCAGGTGATCCATCCTTGGGTGGAGGATTGTAAAGCAGCCTGGCAGGATGGATTTTTTTGGGGGTAGTGGCCAGCTATTTGTGCCATGCTGTTTCCATTGGAATGAAAAATCAGCGGCCTCACAGACTCTGATTGTCGTCCACATTCAGTGCTGTGGCCCAAGCAGAAATGTTTGCTTCTCTCCTTGAAGGTTCCAGCACAAAATGGACGATAAAACAGCATTCATAAAATAAAACTGAATTGTTATCCTGCATAAATACACTCAGTACTTGGGAAGCTGCTGCAAAATGCTGACAGTGGCTGTGATTTTTCTTGGGAATGGTGGGATTTGGGCCGGGATGGGGTTATTCTTTCAGCAATGCATGATCATGGGTCACCAGTTCTATCACTGCTAAAATCATCAGGAAAATTTCCCTTTTTTGAGCACCTTTTGCTGAGTACAGGGAGGCTCTGCAAGCCCTATACATGCAGTATAACAGCACAGATCAAGTATTTACTGGCTGCTACCCACACCAGATTTCTAAGCTAAGTACTACTCAGCCAAGCATTAATAGAATCTGCCCTGTGCTGCCTTGGAGGTTTTCAGACAGGTGGGGAAAGGATTTCCTTCATTGCTCCTTGAAACAGGCTTCCAGCTCCTTGTTGTGATTTTTCTTTTCCTTTAGATTTTTTAGCAAGCTTTTCACAAATATTTTGCAATGCCCAAATCTTTGAGCTGTTTGACTCCAGGGGAGGAGATGGAATCCTGCAAGAGTGCTGGGAAGAGGAGCAGGTAGGGAGGTTGAAGGGCAGAGCTGCTGATGGAGATTTCAGTGGGGGAGAGAAGGGATGTGGGCTTGACAGCAGCAGGAATGGAAGCAGAAAGACAAAAATAGTCAATACAGAGCCAAATACTTGGTGGCTAGATGAAACTTAATGAAACAGGGAAAAAAATTCAAGGCTTTTTCAAGCAACTCCTGTTTTTCCCCAGGAAACTGGAGAGTGAGCCCAATGATTAATTATTTCCCATGCCATCAGGATGCAAATCAAACAAAAACAAGATCAACCCCCCTACAACACTGTTTGTATGAAATTTTATCTTACAGTGGCTTGGACCATTAAAAGTGTTCAGTTATCCATTAGGTTTGTGTGTTACTGTGATGGAAATTAGCCCAGCTCCTCAGAAGTTGATGAAAATTAGGAGCTCCCATTAAGTGTGAATTTTGCCCTCTGTGTCTGATACATGTCACAACATTCTTCTGTGGACTTCACCTCAGGCTTGTGAGGACTTCTCCACTTATTTCTGAGTACAGTAACTCAGCTTGGATAGTCACTCACTCTCCTAATTTTAATAATTGCTTAAATTGCATCCTAAAATTGTCTAATTTCAAAACTAATTCTGTAAAATCTGTATATACACTTCTTTTGACTTCCATGCAATATCAGTGGATCAGGGAGATGGGGCTTTGGATAATTTTTGGCTCTTTGGTATTGTTAAACTGCTGGTTCATCCCCTGCAGCTGCCTTGCATTTTATAGGTGCACTAAATTTGATGACCGTGAAGGGTTGTTAAACAATAGACTGTGATAAAAATAGTTCCCTTTGCTGACATTCGATGTTTTTTTCTAAACTAGCTCCATAAATTACATCAACAAAACTACTTGCACTCGTTTTTTGTTTTTTTCCCTAGCATTTGAGACAGGTAAACGGAATTGTCTCTGTAGGACTAACAGCAAAAAGAAGCACATACAAGTAATGGACTTGGTAGTTATTCACATTAAATACCCTTTTTCTTGCAAATGTGGTTGTTTAAAGACACTGGGTTTTCCACACCACTGTTCCTGGAGTATGTACCCAAGAAATTCTAACACAATATCCTTCTTACAAGGGTTTTGTAGAGCTTGACCCCTGAATACAATTAACAAATTCCTGTATGAATTTCAGGCTGAATGAATTAATGTGATGTTTGATAAGCGAACTGGAAACATTAACTGACCCTGGTGTTTCTGTAGAAATTTCCTTTCCTGGCAGGGTGACAGAAACTTGTGTGCATCATATGTGGTGTGAAATAAGAGCGATACTGAAACGAAACTTTAAATGGTATCATTTAAACAAGAGATAAGCATTCAATTACCTTGATCCAAGAGGTCAGAGAAGAAGCACCGTGAGGGATGCTGACAGTTTCAGGGGAAGAAAATTGAAGGAGCAAATATATTCTCCTGAGTCAAGGAAGAGATTACAATAGAGAGAGGAGTATTTAGAGAGCAGACAGTGTAAGGAAGCTGATAATAAACTGTATCATAACAGGCAAGGTCATTTGGAGAAACAACTGCCTGATTATTCAGCTAATCAGAGGAATCAGCCAGGCTCTCTTACCTGCCTGTTCTGCAGCTCCATACAAGGACACAGACTACCTGATAATAAAAGGACCATAATTGCATGGCTACACTCTTGGCTTCCAAGCCTTATCCTTTGGATTGGAGGTGTGAGGTCAAAAAGATGATCGCAGTTGTAAAAGGGGAAGGGCAGACAAGAAGAACTGGGTGATGAGTTTTACTCTGAGAAGTTAAATGCTGCAATTCTTGAAATGTTTGAATACTTAGTGAGGTTTCTCTGCCTAAAATGGGAAGTTGTAGAAATTCCAGCCCCAAAATAACTATATTAGAGAATCCTCCTTTCCCCTTCTGTTTGGTTTGACTTCTGAAATGCATTTTTATGGCCATTTGTCTTTGTGTACTTTTTCCCCTTCCACCCTGCATCACTGACCAACCAGATCTGTTAATATTCTCTAACACAAACCAATTAAACATTCTGACTCAAATCTCCAGCTTCTATTGGAGTTACTCTTTAATATCTTCCTTCTTAACTCTGGAATGTGAAATATTCCATTATCAGCTAATATTTTATCAATACTTAAATAGATACTCATTGAGCATTTCTCCTCTATGGATAATATCAATGTTAGATGAATTATTACTCATCTTATTAATCATATTCTTAGTAGTGGTGTGCTAATTAATGATCCAAAACCTCATTTGCTTCTCATAAATGTCCTTCTATTAAAGTAGAATACCAGCAAATTATCAGGTTCCAACTAATAGAAAACCAAGCACCAATAAATGAAATAAATAAAAAAGCTAAAAAATCCAACCAAAATCCAAAACCCTGAGAAAAAGAGAAGATGTTTGAGACATTCAGACTCTGATCATATGGTGTTCTTTTAGTTTTGCTTTCTGTTTATGTCCTTTCCTTAGAGGACTTGAGCTGTGGCATCCAGACAAAATCTGCTTAATTTCAAAAGGCAGTTACGGATTTACACGATTTGATAGTTTTTTCCTTGAAATGCTGCCCTTTGTTCTGAGGATAAAAAAACTGCCTCAGCTTGTGTATGTAGTGTGGGAAGGGGGGAAAAGTTGGCAGCATGAGCTCATAAATCAGTGATGATGAGGAGAAATCTGTCATCGGCTCAGCTGAATTACAAATTGAAAACGGGAATTTCACAGTTGTCAAAAAGAGTATTAATTATGCCAGATTTCCACCTGTGTGGCCTGGCTTGGATTTTTTGTCACTATTTTCTAAAAGATGTAGGTACATAAAGATGGTTTAGTGATATATTACAGTAATTTAAAAAATAAATCCACTTTATTTTCACAATTTTGTTTTCCTGCCTGTGTAATACCATCTCTTTATGAGTCACCCACCTTAACAGTGGTTGTTAAAGTATGTTTGATTCCAAATTTAAAGACAATTTTTGAGCTCTGTATTTATTTTTCAAGAGCCCATGAATATTTTCTTTGAGCTGCACCATCTTCTCATTCCCATTACATTTGTGAAGGGAAAGAAAAGCAGACCACACATTATTTGTCAAGAGTATCTTTGCTGTGCCTTGGCTTCACAGCTTTTTCTGCTCCAGTGATGAAAATTGAACATAATTCTCATATGAGCCCTCAGAGCAATGAACTGTTTCACCCTTCAGAGCAAAGCAACAGAAACCAATGTTACAGAAAAAAAAAGAGGTAAAAAAGCTATTTTTTGGAAAAGTAGGTAAGTGCAGCTGAATCAGACCCTGCCTTCAATCAGCTCTCAGCAGTTTGCTTGGGAAGGTGCTGGAATATTACATTTGGCAATCACTGCCTCTGTTTAAGGCTCAATAATGCTTGACATTGACATCCTGTCATGAAGAATTAGTTCAAACATTGGATCTGGAGCAACTCAGGAGGATGTGATATGTATGTAGGTGTTTGAAAAGCATGGATATGGAAAAAAGAAGAAAAAGAAAAGAGAAATTATTGAAGCTGATTATGGAACTCTTAGTTCCAGTGGTTTGTGAGAGAATGAAATGAATACAAGGAGGATTAAAGCTGAAAACCCACAATGTCTTGACTAAGAGGGTCAAGACAAACAGGGACTTACTCCAGCTCAGTGAACATAATGAGTAAAAGTCCCTTGACCAGTTTGCTTTTAGATAAAAATAATGTCCTTGTACTGGAAGACGTAGATCTGATGCTGAAGTCAGTGAGATATTGTTGCCTTCTCTGAGAGCTGTAGAAGTACAAGATGACTTTGCAAATGTCTCCAGGTTTGATTTTTTATGCATCTGTGAAAATTAACTGCTATAGCCAAGACTTCCTTACAGGAGGACATCTCTTACCAAATAAAACACCATTTTAAAAGATAAACTTAGCAATAGAACAAAACTCACTTTGTTTAAAAGTCTGAGATTCAGAAAAAAACCTCCTCCAGCTGGTACAGGGTCATGACACAATGACACAGAGAAAGGAGAATATTAAATAGCCTCCAAAAGTCCCAGCTACACCTGTTCTCTTTGACTCTGTCATTGCATCAAGTCATTAATGACACTTAAAAGCTGAGGAGATATGTGGTTTTTCCAGACTCCATCTCTGAAAGGTAAGAACATACATAATTTGTTTGTTCTGCTTAATTAGGGAAATAGCCTCTCAGGAATTTAAGGCAATCTTGCTGTAGCTCAGATTTTTACTGTACTCTGTATATACCTTCTTCTTTTCCCAAAAGCCATCAAGCAAAAAGACAAAAACACTGTGGTGAAATGATATTTTTGAGATGCTTCTCGAAACGTTGAGATTGCATCATCACTTTCCTTGAAAGGTGATGTGTCTTTGTCTGGTCGTTCAGACTTGAAAATGGAAACAGTCCTCAAAACCAAGTCGGGATTCCTTTCTGGAGAGTTAAACAGATCATTTGTCACTGAAGTTCTTGTTAGTTTGGCTGCTGACAAGTCAGAAAGAAAAATGTTTTAGCAGAGCCATATAGAGATCCTGATGAAGGGGCTTTCAGCAGCAGCATTATTGTCTGATAAGGCTGAAATCTCTTTGGGATCTTTGCCACTCCTGACTGGGGATCACTGCTGGGCCTTCACCAAGGCTCTGTGTTTGCTGAAGGCAAAACAACAGCATCAGTTAAATTAAAATAGATCACTAATGAGGGACTAAAGGAAGTATTTTGTCTCTGTCCTTATAATAGAAGCTTATTTTCTCCTAAAGGCTCTCTCTCCTCACTGCATCTGTATTTTTAGCAGGGTGGGAACAATCTCTACTGGTAAAATCAGTTCTAAGAGCTCCAGAAGACACTGATAAGTATTAACTACTTGATGATATTAAATTATTGTAAATGCAATATAAGAAATTCAAGAAATTCTTAGGATTAGTCTTATCTGACTGATAGTGAGTAGCATGGCTGGAACAGAAATATCAGCATGAATATACATATCCATCTCTATATATATTTATATAGTATTTATAATCTTATATATACACTTATATATGGGGAGGGAGAGAGAGAGTTGCCAGGGGGGGATTATATATGGGATTTACTCTTCCTGTGCTAAATCAAACAAGAAAGATTCAAGGCCAGGCAGTGAATTCATTAATTCAGCTGGGAATTGCATTGGAATGAAGAGATGAACTGCTGCTTTTAACAGTCCTGGAGTGTCCATGTGAAGCACAAGGATAGTTTATCCAAATTACTCATGTGAACTCACAAAGAAATTGATTGGATTTAAACTCTTGGCAGTCCTTTCTCTGAAGTCTGAAAATGAGACAGTTAAAAAAGAATATTCATGAAAATACATATTTAACCCTGAATATACCAAATTAAGTTGCTAATTTGTTCTAATCAGCATTTCTGTTTGCTTCCACGTGGGAAAGATTTTTGGGAATAACTGTAATAGAGAAGCAGTAAAGCTCAGGATGTACCAGGCTGTGGTTACTCACACACATGTACCAAAAAAGGGTCTCCAATCAGGTAATCTTTAGCATTAAATCATATATATATCTATATAAATGTTCTTGTTCATAGTATGTCTCTAGATTACTTCTCTGGATTCATTTACGTCATGGAAAACTTCCAGTGTTCACAGATCCAAGTATTACGTCAGTCTGGATTTAGTCACAGATTTCATTAAATCCAGGCAATTTTTGCCTGAATTAGGACTGAACAGAAACTTCCTAAAGACCAAACTTTTCCAAATGCTAACTGTGATACTGCTTTCATGCTAAAGTCACAGGTGACAACAACAACAACAATGAAATTCACATTTTAAAAAAATAATTTATGAAATGTTACATTCAGAATGCAAATGAAGATGCAAAGCATCTCCACAAAGCATGTCCCAGAGAGATTAACAACCAAAGCAGAAACTGGAGCAAATGTCTGAAAACCTGATATTACAGCTAAACTTAGAAATTCAGTATATTTGGAAGGCATTCTAGCTTAATATCTGGTTTGAGTAAAAGTGAGCCTTGAGGATGCAATGCATTTGCAGGAAATGTATGCATCAGATTAGCAAAAAGAGAGGAAAAAGACTTGAAATAGATAAAAATAAAAAAACCATGAGGATAGTGGCTAGATATGGAGAAAATAATGATAAATTCAGGTCTGTAGCCAAGGTCCATAGATATTGAGAGACCATTTCTGGACTGGTCCCATGAAGATGTTTTTGCTTGTGATAATGTGAAAGGGGATAAGGCTGGAGATGAGAGAGAGAGAGTCAAGGAAGAGATGCTGGTGCCACGTTGGCAAATCAACAGGAAAGGATGGAACAAAAAAATTCAGGCAAGAAAGGTATGGAGGAAGAAGCTATTTGATGGGAACGTGGATAAAAAGGACAGCCCAAAGTCATGAGCCTTGGACACAAGGAAAGGGAGATATGTGTGCATACAGCTGCTTAAGGCAGAGGGAAAAGGAAAACACAGGGAATGTGTGATAAAAATCAGAAGTTTGTGTGAGATTCCTTTGTGTGTATTGACAATTAGGGGCTGATCCTTGGCTGATTAATGTCAAGTCTACAGCAAATCTCAGAAGCCAGGCTGGGAGAGCTGAGGGTGCTCACCTGGGGAAGAGAAAGCTCCAGGGAGAGCTCAGAGCCCCTTGCAGGGCCTAAAGGGGCTCCAGGAGAGCTGGAGAGGGACTGGGGACAAGGGAGGGAGGGACAGGACACAGGGAATGGCTTCCCACTGCCAGAGGGCAGAGTTAGATGGGATATTGGGAAAGAATTCTTCCCTGTGAGGGTGGTGAGGCCCTGGCACAGGGTGCCCAGAGAAGCTGTGGCCGCCCCTGGATCCCTGGAAGTGTCCAAGGCCAGGCTCGATGGGGCTTGGAGCAACCTGGGAGAGTGGAAGGGGTCCCTGCCCATGGCAGGGGCTGAAATGAGATGGCCTTTGTGGACCCTTCCAGCCCAAACCATTCTATGATTCTGTGATATGTGAAGTCTCTCTGTTTGCTTCAGTGATCTTTGAATCAGGTCATTACAGAGCTGTGCCTTTCACATCTCCCACCTGAATATTCATATTCTCATTAAAGTATTATTCCTGATATGTGCTTTGTTGTTGTTGATTTTTTTTAAATTAAGAATATTTAAGTAAAACCTAAAACAAAGATCAGAGCTAAAAATAATATTTGGGGTGTAATTTAACCCTGTTTTACACAATACTGAATTATCTGATTTTGTTCGAGGTACTCTGAAGTCAGCTGTGGCTTTTCATAAAAATTAATATAGTTCCTCTCACCTCTGTGATGTCTCTCAAATGTCAGCTTACTTGGGCCACATCCAGAGGAAGCACTGCAGTGCTGTCAGGGGAGCTGCCATTCCCTGGGAGGGAGAAGAAAATGAAACCACTTCATATGACCAAAAAAACCCCTCAATATACTTATAAAATAGTATTGTTTTGTAGTATCTTGCCCAGTATAAAATGGTTCTGATTAGTAAATTATTTCCTGAAACAAAATTGTCTTCAAATAATTTCTAAAAGTGTTTTCCAATATAGTGCATTTCCAGACTGCAGGTTGTGAGAGGAAGGACTTATTGTTTTATATTGAATGGTTTATTCCCAGTTTAGGTCACTGTAAAGTGTATTTCTGGGTAAGAATATTTCTGGTTAAGTGCCTGGCTGAAATAGGCATATAAATTAACAGCTCTGCTTGTGCAAATGTATTTCTGTGTGATCCATTTAGATGAATGAGCTGCTTCACTCAAAGTGGTTCCTTAAAAGAATGTGGTCTCATGTATACACAGTATTGACAGAATGTTATAAATGCAACGAAGATATTAAATAAAACACAGACTACCGTGAGAAAAAAATACATTTTTCGAAATTACTAGTAGGAATGGATATGCAGAGCTTCAATATTTATTCATAAGAAAGCAAAATCATAAAATCACAGAATAGTTTAATCCAAAGGGACCATAAACCTTATTTTGTTCCACACCTGCCATGGGCAGGGACACTTTCACTGTCCCAGGCTGCTCCAAGCTCCATCCAACCTGGCCTTGGACACTTCCAGGGATCCAGGGGCAGCCACAGCTTCTCTGGGCCCCCTGTGTCAGGGCCTGCCCACGCTCCCAGGGAAGGATTTCTTCCAAATTCACCAAATAAAGCCACCCTGTGGCAGTGGGAAGCCATTCTCTGTGTCCTGTCCCTCCATCCCTTGTCCCCAGTCCCTCTCCAGCTCTCCTGGAGCCTCTTTAGGCCCTGCAAGGGGCTCTGAGCTCTCCCTGGAATATTTTCTCTTCCAGGTGAGCACCCCCTGACCTCATAACAGAGGTGCTCCAGCCCTCTCATCACCCTAAATATCTTACCTTCATCGTCTTCCCTTATATCTTTACCTAACAAAATATCCCTTTTATAAAAAAAGGACAACAAATGCAGAGTGCAGTGATTCTTTAGGGAAGGATGTCAGTGGGTTACAGAGCACCATAACCTGTTCCTGGGCCAGCCAGATATTCTAACACATTCTAAGCAGAATGGATCACCCCAGCACACTGGTCAGAGCACTGCTGAATGCTGTGTCAATTTGGGGTACAGGCTTCAAGAAAGATAAAGTCTGATGGAAAAGGAACTTAAAAATAATTATCAAAGACCTAGAAAAAATAAGCTCTACGAGAGGAGATTGAGTGAACTGCTGTTTTGTCTGGAGAAGTGAAAATTGCACCCGTTTTTCCTCCAGGTCCTGAATGAGAAAAAATCCTGCTGCAAAGTGGAATAGAATAAACAGGTTTCATTTTCCTACTGGACAGAAGAAATAGTTGTGGGATAACATCACAGCAGGAAAGGTTTAGATTAGAATTAAGGACAGTGTAATAGGAGTAATGAGAATACAGCATAGGAGGATTTTGCCTGAGGATGCTGCAAAATCCTTATCAGTGGCGGCTGTTGATAATAGCCACATTTGTCAAGAATGATACAATTGATTTTGACTTTTTGCAGGCAAGTAAGCTAAATAGATTCTTAAAATGCTTTCCATTATTTTTTCCTGTCATTTTAGCTTCTGAATAACAATGTTTAATACACTTGTATGCAATATTTTAGAAAATGAAAGTATAAAACCATTGCTGAATTAAGCTGTTCCATATCTCTGTTGTCAAACCCATTTGGAATTGTAAAAATTTTAGTCCTGCTCTGAATATGAACAATCTGAGTTAGAGATGCCCATTCTTTCTTCTGGCAACTTTCCTTTAAACTGAAATAACAAAAATCCTTGGAATGAAAGCAACTGAAAAAAGCAGGGATCAAAAATAGTCCAATTTATAAAGTAGGAGCTTAATAAAATAAACCCAGGGATTTACAGCTCTGTCCTACTCTACCTTTATGTTATATATAAAACAAGGAAATAGAATAAAGCTGACAGCATGTCCTTGTTTCAGTCTCCAATTCCACTTTATTTTCAAAATCACTAAGCAATGGTCTGCCTGTGCTGTCAGTCAACAGGAATTCCCATTACCTTGAAGACCAGTAGCGTTGAGTCTATCTAGAGTGAATTAGTGACAATATATGGATTCACTTCCAAGGAAAAGTGTGAGTTTGTGCCTCCCTGAGTGACACCAACTTTTCTGTCAAACCTTGCTGTGAGGTTCTCACCAGAGCTGCCCACAGACCTGCTTGGGTGCTGGTGGCCACGCAGGAATTTCACACCTCAGAAACCCAGCACTACACACCAGCTTTAATGACAAGGTTAGATGTTCCCTGACAATTCCCTTAATCCAATTTAATGATTTAATTGCATGTCAGTTTGCGTGCTGTCAGAAACTTGTGAGCACACATGCATGCACATGTAAAGTTCACTTAAATATTTGTGTGTGTGGGTTTCTTTAAATTAAGAAAATATGAGATGACATGAGTGAAGAGGGTTGTAATTTTTCAAAGTAGAATGCAAAATGTTCCAGTTCCTAAAAAGTAGTATAATATCGACAGTTATTTGGAAGAGTCTTAATTCAGTTCAGTTGCAATAAAGGATTAAAATGCCAAAATCCTGGGCACAAACAGAACTTCCTTCGTATTCTGTGCTGAACCATATTTACGGTTACCAAATGCTTTCTACTATGGAATCCAAATCTCTTTTGTTACAAATTGAGCTGATTGCTTCTTATCTTACTCTGCATAGAAGAGAAGACGATTGAACAGTTTCCCTTAGAAAAGACTTGGAAATCTTGTGCCATTTTTCAGAGCCACTTTTGTCTGGAATAGAGTTTCTTATCCCGTGAATATCACCTGATGCAGTTCTACGGGCTGGTGACACCAGCCTAGATTGAAAGTATTCAATTAGCTCTAATCCAGCCATTTGATATGCTGGTGGCACTACCTTATTACAAGGAGTTCTTTTTTTTCTGACATTAGGCACATTGCTATTTTCAAAAGACATTACTCACCTGCTTGAGGAAATTTCTCTGAAGTGTGGTGTGAATTTGGAGTGCAGCAGTTGGTGAGCCTTGCTGGGGAAACTTGTATTGCACAATCAGTCAGAGATAAAGGACCTTGCTGGAGGTGATTTCAGTTATTTTAGTGGAATTTACTGCCAAAATTATGGCTGCTTCTGGAAGTAGCTGTTCAAAGTCACATTCAGCAGGCTGCTGTCCTTCCTGGTGGGGTGTGTCCTTCTTGACTCTGAAATTTCTATCCATACAAGGAAAAGTTGTGTCCAGAGCCCTGGATTCACACTCCCAAGAATCCTCCAGATATCTGGGGGGAGCTGATACTCCCTTGCCAGCATAATTCTAGAGAATCTTCACCTATCTCTGAAAAAACTGAAGTCAGCCAGCTGAATAGACAAATTTAGCAGAAACTTCCAGAAAAATGAAGGCTGTAACATCACTAGAGGAGTAGAAACCTTCTGGATGAACCAGACTGTGATCTGAGAATCATGTCTCTTAGTTACCATGGCAGAAGTAAAACAATTTTTTTTTTCCTTTTCTGATGGCATTGATATGTTTCAAATCTCTAACCTCCTTCACAGAGTTCTAAGGAAATGGTCTAATCACCAGTGTTTGTGTTTTATTAGCTGTCTAATAAACCAAGGTAGCCCCTGACAGTAAATGGAGACAACAAGGTTATTTAGGAGCATTGATAGCTGAGAATTAGAGATTGGTGTGAGATTTAGCCAAGCCCTTGATGGAGTGATGTGTCTGAGGGGAAAAAAAAAAAAAAAGAAATCTGTCTCCAGATCTCTCCAGACGTGCTCCAGTTTAATCAGCATCAGCCAGGCTGAGCTCCCATCTGTGGAGTGAGGCAAAGGGAAAAGCTCCATAACCAAAGAGGTTCTGGTTTCTCTGGGATCCTGGTGTCACTGTCAGTCTTATAGATTCCTGTGGTAAACTCAGGTAACTTGGAAATTAACTGAGCTGAGCTACCAACTTCTACACGTAGGACAGGTCTAGAAATAACCTTTTGGCTGTGACAGCCTACACAGATTGGGAAGACTCCAATTTATGCTCAATTAGCTTGGCTTCCTCCAGGGCTCCTGTGGTGAGGGGTGAAATCAACTCACCTACAGATTTTGTGGTTTTAGACTTTATTGCCACAGCAGTTCTAGGGCAACCTCCATTCCATGGGAAAAAACCAGCACTTGATCCACGTTTGGATTGGGAGACATGCTGCTGTTCAAATTTAGATGGGAACAAGAATGCCAATGGCACCTTCTCCTCAGTGACCCTGGGTTGGTTCTCTGCCAAAAAGTGTCACACCTGAAACTGCAGTGACAGAATCAGCCCAGCACCATGAGCCACCAGTTTGTGCAAGTCCATGCAAGCTTTGACACTGAGCACTGAATTCAGGTGTAGAGAGTTGGTGCTTTATTAACCACCTCTACTGTATTTAAAACTCTGGTGTCTAAAACTGGGATCCCTGCCTGTGAATCCTCCTACTCCTTGGCAAAGCTACAGAATCAAGACTGTGTATCTTGATATAGGTTTGTGGCAAATGCCAAATGTGTTCCTGCCTGATTTTGTCGTGTCAGCTGCCATTCTGCCTGAAGAACTGTTGAGGAAATGAGGCAGATTTTGACTGTAAAATGCTGAAGTATTAATTCAGTTATCATGCCAGCATAGGTATCTCACAAAGATAAGATTAACATAATTAAGTGATTAATAGTAATTAAGATCATTAAGATTATTAGATATATAAAGACATTAAGAGACTGGTGTTTATTTCAGAGGAGGCACATGCTTTATGACACCTTTATGTTTGTTCACTTACATTAAGATGGACTCAATAACAGGTTGAGTTTGTACATAAAACTGGTTTACACAGCACAAGATCTTCCCATTACCCTTCCCTTGCTTCTTGATTCAGTCCTGTAGTGAGCTGAGTGCTGAAAATATGATGAGGTTTTTGCTGTCTCAAATGGTCTGAAAGTTTTGTGTAAAAATTGTTCATTTATTTTGTTATTGACATTTTTTACCAGCTTTCCAGTGACCTTTCTGGCTTCTTCTGGCCCTGCTCAGAAAGTGCGTGCATATATGATGGTCTTCAAAGGTCTTTCCAGGGATGACAGACTTGACTGTGACATGTTTTCCTGTCCCAGATTTCCTAGGAGACATCATTTAATTGTTAGTCATATTATTATGTCTCGAAGTACACAGCTGTCAGTATCTCTTTTGTATGGGAATTAAATATTTTAGGTCTCTGCAGTTTCCTTAATTTATGAATGTCACAGCACTCTGGTGTGAGCTAAGCAACGTAGTTCGTTTTCTGGTAGTCACAGGAAGAACACAAAAGTGATTTAGGTAAAATCCTATTGCTCTGATCAATCCAAGGCAAGAGGATCAATGGGCAACTTCTGAAGCTGAACACGGAGCTTAACATTTCAGTTAATCTAAGCAAGTCTCCAATCCTGTGCTATAAATAGATGAGCATATATGGCTTAGGAAAAGATAGACTTACTCCAAAAAATATGTTTCTTATGAAGAAAACCAGGGGAAAAGGAAGGATTTGAGGCAGGAGTGCTGTTTTCTAAGAGGCTTAAACCCCTCTACATTATCCTCCATTGTCCTCCTTGCCAATGTCACTATGAAGATACTTTTCCTCAGTATCTTTCCTCCTGGTTGCTTCAGTGCTCTCTTTTTGCTGTGTAGGCTGTTCCCTTTGTTGGCTCCCCAGGTTGTCCATATTTGAAAGTACAAGCAGACCAATAGGCCAGGCTGTGAACTACTGCTTCATATGTTTGGTGTCACAGCTATTTAGACACTTGCAATTTCTTTCAATTACCCAGTTTTATTGGAATCTGTTACTGTGGTCTGCTAGCCAAAACAAGGACTTCACTAAAAAAAAATATAAATTGCTGGCTAATATTATTTGCATGGTAATTGCTTTGCAGTGCCTATTAAATCAATGTTTCTGGCACAGCTCTGTGATAGCAGAAGTACAGATATTAATATGCTATGACAAAAAAGCTTTTCTCATTTTTTTTATTTTTTAAATTAATTACTATTTTCCCATGGAAGGGTTGGGTGGGAAATGGATCTGTTGTTACCCTCAGCTTGGTGGGATTATGACAAGGATCATTACATGGGCTGGGAAATCAGTGATGTTTGCAGATGTTCAGGGAAATGTTTAATGGAACAGGGTCAGCTCTGTTACAGAGTTCTTATACCTTTATAGCCCAGCTGATGGGCACAGGAGCAGAAAATCCAGGCTGTTTCCAGCTTGAGAATGCCTGCTGACATGTGCTGTTCATCAGATGCCTGCTGTGCCTCCTCAGCACAGCTGATCTGCACGTGTGCCCCAAGCCCAGCACCTTCCAGCCTCTGTGCCTTCACTGTGTGCTGAGCACATCCCCAATCATCGTGTCACACCTTGATGAAATGGACTCTTGGCCATTCCATGCATAACAAAGGTTTCTGGGTTTCCTTCTGGGATGTCCAGACAAGAAATGGATGAACCCCAGATAACTCCCAATGCAGGATGGATAAAGCAATGGTGACCTCATGGTTTGATCTCAGTTTAATTTCTCCCTCCAGAGTGGAGGTTATATTGAGGAGATGTCTGGGAGAGTCTTGAGAACCTCACTGCATTTGTTAGATCTGCTCACAAGCTTTAGTTGGTTTAGGGAGCCTTTGGTACTGTTTGGGATTGTGAAAAATAATCTTACAGGAACAATTTTTAATCTTATCAGGGAGTCACAGAATGGTTTGTGTTGGAAAACACCTTAAAGAACATCTGGTTCCAACCCTGTCTGTGGACAGGGACACCTTCCACTGTCCCAGGTTGCTCCAAGCCATGTCCAGCCTGGCCTTGGACACTTCCAGGGATCCAGGGGCAGCCACAGCTTCTCTGGGCACCTTGTGCCAGGGCCTCACCACCCAATATTTCTTCCCAATATCCCCTCTTCCTGCCCTCTGGCAGTTCAAAGCCATTCCCTGTGTCCTGTCCCTCCATCCCTTGTCCCCAGTCCCTCTCCAGCTCTCCTGGAGCCCCTTTAGGCCCTGCAAGGGGCTCTGAGCTCTCCCTGAAGCCTTCCCTTCTCCAGGTGAACATTCCCAGCTCTCCCAGCCTGGCTCCAGAGCAGAGGGGCTCCAGCCCTTGGAACGTCTCCATGGCCTCCTCTGGACTCTCTCCAGCAGCTGCACGTTCTCCTGATGTTGGCCCCAGAGCTGGAGCAGCTCTGCAGGTGGGCTCTCACCTTAGCAGGGCACAGGGGCAGGATCCCCCCTCCTCTGCTGCCCACCCTGTGGGATCAGCCCATGGGGTTCTGGGCCAGGGCATGTGCAGCTGTCCTCCCCCAGCACCCTCATGTCCTTCTCCCCAGGGCTGTTCTCCATCCATTCTCCACCCAGCCTCGTGTTTGTGCCTGGGATTGTCTCATTCTGGGGCAGGACACTGCACTGGGCCTTGCTGAACTTCCTGAGGTTCTCACAGCCCCCTCTCTCAGCTCATGGATCCCTGTTATGCAAAATGTCCTGCTTTAGACATTTCTGAGATACTTCCTACCAAAGCTCTTTTGTCTGTAGTGCATCATTTCACACCAATATTTTTATCTGCCATGATTTAAAAATGTTACTGGAAAGATACAATCACATATTTTCTATATGATTTTTTTTTTAAAGTGCTCACAGGAGTCACTGCAATTTGTAGCTAGCTTAATTACTTATTAGGCATATATAACTGCCAATCAATAATTTAGATCCTTTTGGCTCACAAGCTTTTGAAAGGAGCTTGGTTTACGAAGAGTGAACAAATATACCATTCCATCTGTTAGCCAAACCACCTGGCACAAAATCATTTGAGGCATAATTATGTAGTTGGCAAGAATTTAAAAAAAAAATAAAAAATTGTAGAGTTTTCATCCTGATTGATGCTTTACTTCGTAGTGATGGAAACCTGACTAATGCAGCAAGGACCATTTGTTTTGTTTTGTTGTTTTTTTTCACACCTCTGAATAAAATAATTTGTGTTCACCTTGCAAAAAAATGCCTAACATGACAAATATAGGAACCAGTAGAGACAGGCATGAAATAATCCTGAGCCTGATCACAGGAAGGGAACGGGAGCAGGCCTGTTCCTGCAAGCAGATAAAAGAGTCACGTGGGAGGTGCATCATTGTCCTTTTAATCTCTGTAGGAAGAGACTTGGGACAATTTGGGAAATTATTTTCCCTTCTTGGTGGCATTGCAAATGTTTTTCTGAGCTCAGGGTTTTACAAGAGATTGCTACATCTGCAAATCTATTTTCCTATTCTTTCAGTGACAAAATTCCTTCTTTAATCCTCTGGAAGTACAGAATACACACAGAAGAGACTTGGCAAATAACATTTGCCATGTACAGAAACTTTCTCTTTTTAACTCCTGGAAGGGGAAAACATCCAAGGTCAGCTATAGGTTAGATAAAATTCTTGAAGCAGGGGCAAATAGGAACACTATTTAAAAAGAAAAACATAAATTGCTCCAACTCTTTGCTGGTTGCAAACAATCTTGATGTGCCCAGGTGAGCATCATTTGTGTTGGAAAGCTGCAGCTGGGGCAGGGCTGGTGTAGTGCTGGCAGTGGTTTGTCAGGCACACCAGGGGGCTGAAGCAGGTGGTTAGCAGAACATTTAGGATTCGGTTTGGTTTTTGTTTTTTTTTCCACTAAAAGCAGTGAGAATTTCAGACAGAACCCAAACCTTGCTCGGAGGTTTTACTCTTCGCTGATTTTCAGAGCACATGGTCACTTCTGATGCCTTCTTGGTACTCTGAATGCGACAGAAAGGTAAAAACAATTGTGGTTGAAAATGCAAATAATTGAAGTTGTTGAAGAGGGATCTTATTTGAGAATATGAAAAGCTTGCTCAGAATAGTTTACTTTCCTAAGTGTAAATTATTATCCTTTGTGGTAAATCATTGGCATGAGAGGTTTCAGTGTCTGGGGGGAGAGCATCTGTGGCTTTAATTCTTAGAGTGGTTAAAGTAATTCAGTTATTGTTCAGTTTAATTAAATGGCTTTTAAGATTTCATTTTATAGAAAGGAAAAATCATCTGTCATTGAAATTATGATTAAATGTTTTCTGGGTTTTGGTTTTTTGTTTGTTTTGGTTTTTTTTTTTTAATCGTGGCAGATATTGGGTAAAGCCTTTGAGATAACTTTAATACTATAAACTGCTTCTGGTACTCCATAAAATGTATTATCTAAAATGAAAAAATGATATTGTTAATTAATAAGTGACAAATTAATCTGGAACCTGTCACTTGATCTACCCTAGTAATGAGATACTGGGAAAATCACAGGTTACACTTGGCTGTAATTCTGTCTTTATTTCAATGTCTAGAAACTCATGGCCCTGTAAAAAATTAGAGTTTGTCTTTTGTCAGCTGTAAGGAGGAATACAAGAAATAGAAAAAAATATTTGACAGAGTAAGATGGAGAAATTGTATGGATAAAAATATGAATTTCTTATATAAAACTAGGTTTATTATTGCATAACCCAATGGGTAAAAAAATCCCCACCCAGTGTGAGGTGCTCCACAGTGTGAGCCAAATACTCCAAACCTCTTGTAATCCTTTTTGTAAGTATCAGAAATATGTTTAGGATTTTCTGTAAGTATTGATGGAAACATGGATGTCATGGGTGGATCACCTGGATTTATTTCCTTATGGAGCAGAAATTCAGTTCTTTTAGGATTCTTTGGAAACTTTTCCTGATACTTGTGCCCACCCCCACATTGCTCGAGTGCCTTTTGTTGTTTTTTTTTAAATTGTCTGTGCAGTTCCTTAGGTTCTCATTTTTGAATCTCTCTTGACAGAGGGCATAAAACGAATAAAAGAGTTGTTTGGAATGGCAGCAGTAAGAAATGGACTGTCAAACTTGCCCTGATTGCAGCCACTAATGAATTAATTTGGTAATGGAAGAGCAAATTGCTTACATCATTATATACAAATCTTTTGAATAATCTGTTGTCTGACTATTTTTAACAAGCTCACATTATCAAGACACATTGAATATGGGTTTGTTCTTGAAATTTAAGATGTGAGAAGTCAAAATGTTCCTTGTTTGCGATTTTATTCTTCAGCTTCAGTTGAACAAATTAATTATTCAAATTAAATTAAGGGTGCATCTGAGCCACCATAGGATACAATAAGGCACCATCTTAGATAATCAACAGGTAATTTCAGAATAATTTATAGAAGGGCAGCAGCCCTGCTTTAATTATTAAAATGCATACAAGAGTGCATAGTGTCTTACAAGCCTTAATTAAAATGACATTCTTAAGCAATTTCTTAACAAATCACCTGTAAGAAAGGGTTAATATTTCTCCCTGTCAAATACATAAATTTACCTGCTGCACCTTAAAAATCACTGCTGAGGGTGGCATTTAAAGCAGGGATTGACAAAGTTGAAGTGATGGAAAGGTTTTCACAAGAGGCAAATTTAACTCCTTGTGACTTCTCATCTGCCCGACAAGCACAGCCTGGTGCACTGGAATGAATTAGCTTGAGGATGCAATAGGTGCAGCTGAAGGATGTGCACTTCTGCTCCAGGTTTCTTCTGTTTTCTTCTTCTTTTTTGGGGGGTAGAAAGTGCAAGTTTAACAAAACACCAGTTCTGACAAAGTGTTTGGTGTTTCCTCAGCCAGAAATGGGGCTGAACTCCTGCTCAGTGCCCCCAGCTCAGCATCTCCTCTCCTCAGTCCACAAAGGGTTATAGGGTAGCTTGGTAAAGAATAGCAGCAGAAAATGGTCTATTATATTAAATTATTTGGAAAAATTAGCAAAAATGGGGATTCTTCCAGTTTTAGTGCATGTCCTACAGATGACAGAGGAAGAAGTGATCAAGAATAACTTGTGTGTGTTTAGAATGTGGGCATGTGGAGGGTTCACCCAGCCTCGGTTTCTCCAGGTGTGCAGGTTGGTTAGAAACACAGAAATTCAGTGACTGGTCCATGACTAAGAAAT
>VXBB01018244.1:23970-52130 GCA_013399915.1 Illadopsis cleaveri | reverse complement strand
GTAGAAAAGTTGGAAATTAGGGTTTTTTGTTTTTTTTTTTTTTTTTTTTTTTTTTTTTCCCTTGGATGCTTTTGTTTAAAGTCTGAATTTATAAGCTATTAGCCGGAAGAGGGAGAGACTCGATTACTTGGTTTGGGAAGGAATATGTAAACCAGTCTCTTTGGATTGCTTTTTCTCTCCAATTCCGATGATGAGATTTGCCTTTTGGTCGTCGGGTGGGATATTGAGGGGTGTGGGGGGGGGAAATGTATTTTTTTCTCTTCTGACATTGTCTAAATAGAGCATGATTTGGAATTCTGTGCATTCTTTCTCATAGAAATGCAGCCAGAGCTCTGCAAATAGGAATGTCTCATTTCATATAAGCTTTAATTACATTTGGTCTTTTTCCATCCTGCATATTTTGTGTGTTCAGCACATGCCTTTCCTAAAGGCTTTTTTTTTTTTTTTTCCTTTTTCTTTGCGGTGTATGCTACGGCACACAGAACTCAAATTCTAGCAGCATAAAGATTACTGTGCTTTTTGAATAAGATCAATGCATAGGTTGCTGTGAACGTGTCGGCGGCATGCAAAGAGGGGGTTTCAAACCCCATTAGTTAATAAGTTTTGCAGACTGAGCTGGTTTTTTGTTCCGTGTACCAAAAAAAAGAGAAAAAAAAACAAAAAACCTTTGCTGGGTAATTTGCAGTCCTCGTTCTCTATGGGAAAGGCATCGTCAATGAGCTCTGTAATTTTTACTGACTGAAAAATGTATGGTACTTCTGTCAGGAAAACGCTGGCCATCTTTTCCTATTATGAAATAGAGTCTCGAGCCCGTGTGCTGGTGAGAGCGATCGGAGCTGACAGCTCCCAATTCTGCATCAATACCCAATGAAGAAGTTCCCCACGGATTTAGGATACGAGGATCGCAGTGGATCGTGCTGATTTTAAGTAGACATCGGATGCAAAATGCTGGAGGGACAGGGGCAAAACCATTGTGCTTGCTTTCTTTTTCACAGCTGTGTTAATTTCAAAGCAATACCTTGTTTTGGAGGTGTCTGTTGCAGAGCTGAATGTTGTGTTTGAGTGTGGCTGCTGTGAGTGTGTGCTGAGAGAGATCAAGGAATGCAGTAATTTGATGCAGTAAAAGTTGCTTTGCAGAAGTCCTGGTAAACTTAAAGCTCTTGTTCATTAAAATAAAAATATGTGAAGGAGATTCATTACTAATGGATTTGCCAGAAACAGTCTTAAATAAATTACAAATATAAACCATTTAAATTGTGGTTTCGGAACTCCTGGGGATCGATGTGCTTTTATGTTCTCTGTTCAGTTTATTTACATTTTTCTGCTCTTCACAGCATTTCAGTGGTCTCAAAGCAAAAACGTGATGCTTTAATAGTATATGAACCTCATGTATGTTTTAGCATTTGGGCAGGAGAGCTGAAGGTGGTTTTCCTCTCCCCAGACCGTGCTGTTTTATTCAAAGCAGGCTGTTTATGCAAGTGTCCACTGGTTGCAGTACACCTTAATTCTCTTTCTCAGTACACAAAAGCAGGAAGGAAAGCAGTGACAGAACTGACAGAAAAAGCATTGAAGCAGGAGAGACTAAAAAACCCCATCCGAGAATATATTCCAGATTGCCTTGATGAATATTTTGGTGCAATTAGCAGAGGAAAAAAATTAAAAGATGACTTGAACTTAACAGATACTGAAAAAAGCTTCAAAGCAATGAGGTTGTGTCCCTTAAAAATCTTCAACCCTGCAAGTCTTCATGGAGGGAGCCTTAATGCCTTCTCCCATGTGAAAATTTGGGGAGAGGTCTGCAACAGTAGCCCTGAAAATTTCAATTATATCTTCAAGGAAAGCTACCATTTTCTGCAAATCAGATGATGATAAAGATCACTTAGTTACCATTTAAAAGCTATGTAGAAAGACTTCTTCTAGTAGGCATGAAGCTCCCTGATACATCACTGAAGAGCTGAATATTTTTTTTTTCACTGCTTCTCCTTGTTATCACCTGGGATACAGCTTGGATCCCAACCAACGTGCCTATTCCTACTCTGGCATATAATCCATTATCATTTGGTTTTCAAAGGCAGGAATTAGAGCAGACAGTAGCAAACCTATATAGCAGCAGCTGGAAGACTGACAACCAGAATTAGGGACCCAGAATTAATGGCCCAAAGTGCATTATCTCCAAGCTTTGACAGAGGGCTGTTGAATAAGAAACTGTGCTCTTGTCCAAAATTTGGTTGTAAAAAAAGAATCCAGGTAGTCTTAAAATGAGAGACCCCATTGTATGTCTGAGGCTGTGATGTTGAGGCACAGTAGTGACCAAATTGAAGAACTGGGGCATATGAAATATCTTTTGTAAATTGGTGTCCTACTGTATTTTTGCCATGTACCCTTTTTGCAATCAAACCAGGGATCCACTTTGAAGATGATTTTAATGCAAAGGGCTTAATTTCCACTGTCTGAGCTGTTATCACAGCCAAACTGTTAAGTTTACACATTTTCTGAAGTTTCAAAGCCTCTGGCAAGTCTCTATAAATTAGCAGATTTAAATTAGCTTTATTAAATGTGCTATTATAAAACATTTTAAGAATGGCAAACGAAGTTTGTATGTCTTTAAAGGAGCTTGATTAAATCAATGTAAAGTAGGTTACAGAAGAACAACGTGAATAAAGTTTTAGAAAGTTTAGGTGGGAAGTTCCTTCTTGTAGTCATGACAAAGGTAATTCAGAGGCAGTGATGGTCAGAATTGTTCAGGCTGGAAAAAGAAAACACCTTTCAATGTATTTGTTCTACACATTTTTAATATTGTGTTCAGATTAATCATAAAATCATCAAGATTGGAAGTGACCTTTAGGATCATCCAGTCCCACCATAAAATGTCCCATATAATTTAACTGACCTCAGAATCATTTAATTCTTGCTAATCCCTTGGATATTCCTTTACTGTTTGTGGCTGGATCTTTACCTTACCATAATTTGCAATCCAGGACAGAGGGGGTTGGGACAGAGTGCATGAGATTAGAATGTGGCTGCTGATGTCTAACTCTTCATATACACATCTTTTAATAAATTCTCCACCAAAATACAAAAAGGCAAACAACCTATTACATACAGAGTATGCTTCTTCCTTTTGGTATTTTCTGAGTGGTTTATATCAGAATAACAAAAAAGGGATGCTCTTAGTGATGATTTTAATTTCCTTTCATGAATGGAAAGACTCAAACCTTGATCTTTGGTAGTCTTTAATTTTCAAGTTTGCTGAACCATGGCATTTTGTATAAAGGAAACATTTAAAAACTGAAAAGGGGGAAAAAAGGCATGACCTAAGATAAAGCAAACGAAATCTGTTATTTCTCTTGTATTTCTGTCTTGGTCATCCTGAACATTTACTGCCTGCCCCTTCTGTATAAAATTCAGCTGACAAGAAGTCCAGTTCTATGACATGTCTGTTTTAGTAGATATGAGTAACATTATACAAGATTTTGACCAAAATAGACCTGCTGGCTCCAGATGTCATTAAATTCTTACAGTACCTGACAGACACACTGGATTTGTGTCTACCTTCAAATCATAGATATTCTTACATAAATGACCTTATTGTTTCTGACAAGGTGATAAACATTTTTCTGTCTCATGGCAGTTATTCCATCCTCATCAGCCACATTCACTTGCAGGTGGTCATGCAAAGCTCTAGAAAGCCACTGACAGAAGAGACCCATGTGCAGAATTGTCAGTGTAGTGCAGAAATGTCAGGTTTTAGGACAACATATCCAGAGTATGATGAAGTAATGATGAAATAACTCTCTCCTCCCTTCTGGACGGGTAGACTACTTGAATAAGCTATAAAATGACTGACTCTCTTAAGTATATGTGAAAATACCTTTGGCTTTCTGGACACGATGGCAAAACCCTTGACAGTGTTACTTACTCTGAATGTCCAGGGATAATGGGAAAAAAAACCAGTAGAATTATCCTTTTGTGATTAATCAACACATGAAGATCATGCAACATCCTGGCTAGGCAGAGGCCGCTGTGTTACAGTCATATTGCCAGGTTGGTGGAGCTCCTGGTTTACAGGAAAAATGAAAATATAACTCTTGGGTTTTAATTAACCCTTGCTAATTTATATCTCAAAAAACGTCTTAGGAAGTCGTGGAGGAAGCACGTGTGGAGTGCAATGATTAGCAAGTGTGAAGGTTTTAGTTGGTCATATTTGATTGGAAATCAATTAGTTCCACCTTCAGAAGTGCAAAGCGAGACACTCCACAAAGGTTTATCTCCAGACCTTCCCAAGCATTTCTGGGGGTACCAGCAAATGAATTAATTTCCAATTCTCTTACAAGCAGAGATGGCCACAGTTTTTCCACACTCTTGAATAAACCTACTGTGCCCTCTGCTACTGTTAGTTCATCTGTGAGGGTTATTTTTTGACAAACTCTGGTGCTAAACGGTCTTTTATTTGTGTTTGAGACTCATCTCAACTGAAAGGTTCTGTTCTTCCGTGGATGTCACTTCTCCCAGGTGTTGCACCTGGGGTTGGTCAATTGGCTGGTTGGTTGTTGGTGTATTTACTCAGACTTACCAAGAGGTTGGATGAAGTGACAGAATAGCAGGGTTGTTTAGGACTGAAAAATCCCCCCTGGAGCCAAATTGATTATGGCCCTAAACCCATCATGTGTCCATGTTTTACCAGCATTTTTCATCCATTTCCAGAATAACCTGTGTTGCATGGGAAGTTGTGAGGTCTCACCTGGGGATGCAGGAGGCACCATGATGTAGAGAAGTCATTGGTAATACATTGGAATAGCCCTCCTGATTCAGAACCCTTCACTCTTCTTACCAGTGGCGTAACTTGAGGGGCAGTGAACACTTTTTAGATTTCTGAAGTGCAGGACATATAGAGAATTGAGAAGAATTTATGAAATAGCTAATTAAAAGCAAGGATGAACAAGTTAAAAGCTGTTTCTTGGCAGTCTTCTGGAAAGTCTTTTTACAAGAGGATGAACTGCTCTTGGAGAATTTTCCCAGAACATAAAATCTGTTCTCAGCATTAGACGACCAGTTGTTCTTAATCCATTTCTTGTGCTCATTTCCAAATGTATTTTAAAGCACAATCAGAAAATACAAAAGCACTTCATGCTGGCCTTTGTGGGTACATTATTTCTAGAAATACAGGTTAGTTATGAAGTTGGTGCTGGTATTTTGAAATTGAATGAAGACTTTTATTGTGTCCTCTTCCATCACAGAGGACACCATTTGATTTGACTCCACAGAAAAACTGAATCATAAAATTGGAGAAGGTTGGAAGGGACCTTAAAGATCATGTTGTTCCATTCCCTGCCACAGGCAGGGATGTCTTCCACTATGCCAGGTTGCTCCAAGACCCAGCCAACCTGGCCTTGAACACCTCCAGGGATCCAGGGGCAGCCACAGCTTCTCTGGGCACCCTGTGCCAGGGCCTCAACACCCTCACAAGGAACAATTCCTTCTTTACCATAAACCTGACCTTTTTCAGTTTGAACCCACTCCACCTTCTCCTGTCACTACGTGCAAAGGGGCTGTTCTACAGAAAAACTCTGCTTTTCAGAAAACATTACCTGTAAATAATATATTTTGGAATGTTGTTAGATGTGACTCCTGGATTTACTGAAGACCTGAACAACAGAGGCTGGGTCACATAATGATGGAAACAGATGCCGGATCAAGCAGGGCACCCATTGGGAACAGGCAATTGGCACCTTTGGCAGGCTGTGGCATTCTCAGTTTCATGTGCCTCGTGGTGAATTGTGGCAGAGAAGGAAGGCAGGATTTCTATGTTTCTATCCTCCTGCTCCGATGACATCTATACTCTGATGGGAAAATTCAGGATGAAATGTGTTGAAATCCTGGCCGTGTGTGTATTGCATCTTACAGGGAGATTAGGGGGTCTCTGGATCATTAGCTCACAGACAGAATTAATAATGCAGAAACCAGGTTGAAGACTCATATTTCAGAGAGAAGTCGTTGTGGATTTTGCAAGCTTAAAGACGATGGTTTGTTGACTACCTGCAATATTTATGGTTTCATTACGTTTTATTTGCAACTGATGTAATGTCTAAGAGAAATAGTCATGGGTCAGGAGTCTCAGAAGGACATATTTAAAGGCATAGCAAAAGATAGTCATGCCTTCTAAAAAAACATAAAGATAATAACCTGACCTTTTTTTAAACCAACTTAAAAATACTCAAGGCATTACTGGAGGGTTTATATGGTGGAGGAGGTTTGTGTGTGGTGTATGTGTAATCTTAGAAACTCAGCTTTGCTCAACAGCTAATTTAATTTTGTGAACTCCAATGGTAGTCTTTGAAATTTGCATTCCTGACTCATTTGGTTTTGTTTCAATGTATTTTGAAGACTTTTCTTGTCTTAGAAGGAAAAACTACAATGTAATCAAAAGTTTGTGTTACTCCATTACTCTTAATAAATACATAGAAGGTCATAGCAAATTCTAATAACATATCCAAATATCCTGAATTTTCCAAGGTTTTAGAAAGAATTTACGAAATACATTCTCAAAATCTGTACAGTAGTATGAATGTAAATTACCCTGCCATTATATATGTTTTTAAAGGTGAAGTAGCAGATTTGGAGAGCAAGCAGTCACAAAGCTTTTGGGTTCACTTCATCTGTGTTTCATAATCACATTTCCCTCTCCTACTGCAGTACTTCTGAATCTTTAATATTCCTGTAAAATGAAGAGCTTATTGTTTCCTAAGACTCAGTTTGTATTTTAAATGAGTGGAAAGATGCGTAATCAACTTGAAAAGGCAGGAAAACATCATCCTGTTTTTCAAGATATGGGACATTTTACGGAGTGTTTTGAGTTCTAGAGACCATTTTTAAAGAATGCTTGGCTTAGTTCTGCTCTTTTTTTGATAGTACAAATTAATTATGATTTGACAAGAGTGTACTTGATTTTCTTCTTCAGATTTGGTGCAAAGCCAAGCTTTATTAGTTAGAGCCTCTAAATCAAAACCAAAGGTCGGGCTCTGTGAAATGCTTGTGACTCAAGATTTATTGTAGTTTTTTGCCCATTATTCAGATATGTTTGTCTATGAAAAGGTGTTTATGTGTTTAAGTGGAGGCTCTGTGATGCACACACAGCCATGGACAAATACCCACTTTTCATGATTGCATCAGTAATGTTCCTTGCAGCAATCCTAAAAGTTTGAGAAATCATTGATGTGAAACTCCTGAATGATCCCCCCTTCCTGATCGGTGTGGTCTGTGAACGCTGGCTGGGAGTTTGTGTACCCATGGCAGGTAGGAGACAAAAGGTGATTGAGCAATGAACAATAGTGACTGCCAGGCCTGCTAAAAATCAATCCTGGAAGCAGGTGCAGACCCTCACTTTGCTTCTTTTCATTGTATCTCAATTTTTTGCTTGCTTTGTGCCCTATTTCTTCTTACATCTAAGTTATTGTTGATTTCTGTTGAGTTCTATTGTTTCCAGTTCTTAATTTCAGGATTGTCTCTTCTTCTCCCCGCATAATGCCCAGCATGGACTATCTTTTGCTGTGTCCTGATCAGAGAATCACAGGCATTTTGGGTTGAAAAGGGCCTTCAAGAGATCATTTCATTCCGACTTCCTGCCATGGGCAGGTGCCCCTTCCACTATCCCAGGTTGCTCCAAGCCCTGTCCAACATGGCCTTGGACACTTCCAGGGATGGAGCAGCCACAGCTTCTCTGGGAAAACTGTCCTTTGTAGCCAAGGATTTATTTTTCCCAATATCCCATCTAACCCCGCCCTCTGGCAGTGGGAAGCCATTCCTCCTTGTCCTGGTACTCCACATCCTTGTCCTCTCCTGGAGTTGCTCTCCTGGAGCCCCTTTAGGTAAAAGGGCTCTAAGGTCTGCCTGGAGCCTTTTCTTCTCCTGGCTGAACACCCCCATAATGAATATTATAATAATAATATTTTATTACAACACAGTTTTATTACAGCACGGTTCTGGTGTTCAAGTTGTTCTGTTGGGCAATATTTCAGTGTATTACAATGCTCCCAGGTATGGTGTCTGTACAATGAGGTTTCTGCAGCCTATTTTGTAGCTGGGTTTGGACCATGCACTGACATCAGATCAGCAGAACTCACTTGTAGCTGTTCCCATGGGAGTTATGAGAGCACTGAGCAGCAGAAGACATTGAAAACATACTGGGAAGAAGCTTCCCTGGTGCCAATGGGATGAATTTGGGTGGTATTGGCTTCTTTACCTTCAGCCCAAAGAAGATCTGTTCTGAAAGCATTTATCTTTTGATCTGTGCTGCTTTTCCTTGGCCCTCACTCTGCAGGGCCGTGGAGCCTGTTGGAAGCATCTGCAGCACTGCAAAGTAGTGCTGACCTTGAAACACATTCAGAGGCTTCTGAGCTGTGTTCTCTTACTGTCTGGATTTTCTGGCACCATTGTATCCATTAAATACTGATTAGATTTAAGAAATCCAAGAGACCAAATAATGCTATCATCTCTTCCCTACTTATCTTAATAATATTGCCAGTAATATTCCAATACATCAATTCTAGGATATTCTCTACCTAATCTGGTGCAGAGAGGCAGGGACGCTGTGCCTTTTTGTTTAAAAGGCAGAAGAAAGCCATTTTATTTATTGATTTGGTTTTGCTGTATTGCCTAAAGATGAGGGTAAAAAGTAGAAGCTGCTTTCAAGGACTGTTAAAGAAATACATCATTTTTCATAATGTTTAATGAATTGCTTACAGTACTTGTTTTACTTAAAACTGCAATTAAAGATCACCCTCTAGTCAAAAGAAAACTGTGATAAGAACGTGACTTGAAACTGGGCAGAACATTTTCTAAAGCCCTTTGGGAGTAATTCCAGTAATTATTCAATCTGACGTTTCCCAGAGAAATAACCCTTTATGTATGAACTCCATTAATCATAATAACACAGTTCACATGTCAGATACTTCTCTCCAGTCACTTCATACTCTCCATTTATTAAGAGACCAATAAACATCTTCACTAGATATGAGCAAATATTAAACTGCTTGCAGAAAATCCTGGTGTATAGGTTTGGTCTTGTGAGGTGAGTCGTGATCTGTTCATGTCTGCAAATACCTTGAATTTCTGGGCTGTAGCTGCTACCAGCATCAAGTCTCCTCCTCATTTGGTGTCATTTCAGTCACAGCACTTTCAGGACATTTCTGCTTTCTTTTCTCCTCTGAACTGCCCTGGAGAGGTCTGGTTTGTCTGTCTGTCCAGCTGTAAAGACTTGCTGTATGAACTTTCTTAGCTAAATAATTGCTCTTTTGCAAGACCTGGATGTAGGAAACAAAAAATTCTGCTTTAGATCATCTACAAGCACAAGAGTGAATACTTGAATACTTTTTTCTAATATGAACTTACTACACATTATTGGAACAGCAAAATTAATATGGAGTAACTGTCTTTGATGATAAGCAGCTCTAAGAAGATTTGTGTTATGTTTTTCTGTGTTTCATCAGCTGAAGATGTTCCTAAATATTATCTTGTATTAAAAAGTGGTGGTTTAAAAATGCAGTGGTGATTAGATGCCCATATTTGAAGAATTTATAATTCTCTCCTTTTCAGATTCTGACATTCTTTTGTGCTTTTGAAACTGGCAAGTGCAATTATCAGTGTTCTGATGAGGAGTGATAAATATAATCTATTGCTGAATGTGGATAAAAGATGCAGGCAAATAAGATTGGTTTGACACAGCCTCCTTGTGCATCTCCTGACTTCCCAAAAGCCGAGCACAGAATAATTCTTTGTCTTTGGAGATTCACTTTATAATATTTGATTGGGGTTTTTGTGTGTGTGGTTTTTTTTGTTCTGGAGCCAGTGCGATGTACCTGAACTGTTACTGTGACTAATGCTTGAAATTCGGGATTTTTGCGTGGCAGTTGTCATTCGTTGCACATTCCAGTAGATGGCAACTCCAGTCTTCCTGACATTTCATCTCCATTCAAACCAGCAATATTTTCTGTGCCCCCGCCCCTCCCCACCCCTGCATCTTGTCCATATAAATAGCTGCGAGTTTCACAGAAATGTGAGTCAATATTACTTTTATTGAAATTACCACACAGCATCTGATTTCAACTCAAACAGTACTGAAAAGAAAGATGATTTAAAAAAAAACAAAAAAGGCCTTTAAGCGCCAATCCTCCTGGATCATAAAGCACACACTGATTCCCCCATAACTTTAGAAAATATTTTAGGAGTTTTCATAAAAAGGATTAGTACCCCAAACTTCTTTTTGTGTGAAATAAAGGAAGGGGTTGGCTGCAAGTACAGCACACTGGCTTTCAGTTTGATGGTCTGGCTATGAAGTGCATCTCCCCCTGATCAATGCTGAGTTATTTATTTTTGCCATTCATAGTAAACATAGTAAACTTGATCACAGCTGTAAAAAGCTGTAATTTTGTGAATTGCATAATGATATACCTGGATACAGCTTGTCTTGGGTGAGGACAGGATTGGCCTAGGGGGTTCACTGCATGGTTTAGCCATGGGAATTTTCCCCAGTTTCCCTCCTGCCCGAAGCATTGCCACACTCAGCCTCTCTTCACTATGCATCAATTCCCTCCCATCAATTGTATTACCCAGGCACCGGTGCAGAGGAGCCTATTTCTCTGCTGACTTTCACAACTTCAATACTTGCCTGTAGAATTTGAAGCCACGAAACAAAGCATCTCTCTGTGAGTGAATGCCAGACATCAAGCACAGGCACAAAAGATTGTGCTTGCTCTGCCTGGGATGGAGACTAAGGATCATAACAGTCACACAAAGGGTCTTTTCTCTATCTCCCTCTATCAAGACTGTAGTTTAATTTTCAAATCACTTCCACTTTGTCTAGCAAGGTTTTATTTTGAGGTTGTTGGTTAGAAAGGGACAGAGTGAAGGACAGTTATTTTAAAAAAATAACTACAAATCTAACTTAAAACTAATACATGCTTCTTATCAGGGTTTTTTTTTTGCCTACTTCATCCGTAGAGAACTTTCAGTAATCCCAAAAGAAACTTTCAATCTGCCAGAGTCTGTAGGATATTTTGCTATTTCATACTAAGTCTAACAGTCACAGATGCAAACATTTCTTGTTTAAAATAAACTGAAGAGAAGTTCTAAAGTAGAGCAGTGTTTAAGGCCAGATTTATATGTTCACACTTTTATTGGTTTAGTAAAAACCTTGATTTTCAACCCAGACTTGATTAATCCATGGATATTTTTACTTCACAGAAACAGTATTAAAATAAATTGTACTCATATAGGACAAGCAGAATATTGGTCCATTTAAGCCTGACTGATTTTTATGTAACAAATTAGTGAGCAAGGTAATTAAATCTCTTTTGGATGCCTGTTTCATCTCTGGAAGGAATCCCAAGAACCTCAGAAAACTGACTTTCAGGTTATATACAGGTCCTGGGTCTATTGCAGCTAAGTGGCTTGTTTCTCATTATCGCATTTAGTGCTGCAGAAACGACTCCACCAGAGTCTTTATTAAAACTTGCTTAAGGCCAGCATTTTCCCTTGGGTCAATAATGACTTTAGAGGAATGGATGTAGAAGCTGGATTTGTTCTGGAATGAATTATGTCTCATCGGGGCCCCCAGGCTAGTATTTCAAATTCACCACCAGGCACTTCATCAAAAATTCTGTCCCAGTATTGGAAAGACCTTGTTGCTTCTATTAGCGAGGGCAGACCATACATTTGTGGATCTTTCCCTGCACCTGAACTGTGTGTCTCTAGTTTCTTACTCTGCTAAAACCCCATTGAATGCCACCTGCATCAATGAGGGTGTGGTTTAGGAATGTGTCCTGAATATCTCGTGCGTTGGGAAAGGTCATTGCCAGTTATTTCTGACTGAAATACAGAGCACAGCAAGAGCATTGAGTTAACTACTGGTAAAACCCATTCAAATCCTACAGCTCCTGGTGTGAGCACAGCATTTCTGAGAGGGGTAGTAAATATCATTGCTTCCTGCAAGGCCTTGCTCATCAACAATCCAGATATTGCTTAATAATCCATATTGCACATCGTAGAATCATAGAGTGGTTTGAGTTGGAAGGAACCTTAAAGTCCATCTCTTTCCAACCCCTGCCATGGGCAGGGACACCTTCCACTAGCCCAGGCTGCTCCAGGCCCTGTTCAGCCTGGCCTTGGACACTTCCAGGGATCCAGGGGCAGCCACAGCTTCTCTGGGCACCCTGTGCCAGGGCCTCCTCGCCCCATCCTGGTCTCAACATACTCCCCATCTGTATCTCAGCTATTGGGAGTAAAATTCTCTTTGCTCAGGAGAGAGCATAAATGTTCACAGCATTCACAGGCTGCCCCACATGACCAAGGAGAGGACCTGAGGATGTGGGGTGGGAAATCTACCTCGGCCTGCAAAGGAAAAGCAGTTACCAAAGGGCTGTTGGGCTTTAAGGCCAGCCAGAAACTGAGCTCCACACAGACCTCACTGTCACCTTCTGCACTCTCGTTGGCTGGGATGGGAAAGAGAGTTGGGGAAGAATATTAAACTTTGTTGGTTGAGGTAAATACAGGTTATTAGGACAGTAAAGGAAGATATAATAATAATAATAATAATAATAATAATAATAATGATAATAATGGTAATAACAATAGACAAAACAAGCAATGCACACTGCAATTACTTTTCACTCACTGACTGATGCTCAGACATTCCCAAGGAGTGATTGGCCTCTCCAGCCAACTCTGTCCAGTTTATTCACTGGGATGATGTCCTATGGGATGGGATTTCCCTTTGGCCACCTCAGGTCAGCTGTGCTGGCCATGCTCGCTCCCAGTTTTTTATGTGTTTGCTCTCTGGCAGAGCATGGGACACTGGAAAGGCCGTGATTTAGAGTAAGCACTGCTGAGCAATAGCTAAAACATCAGTGTGTTATCAACACCATTCTCACCCTAAATCCTAAACTCTAGAAAATTAACTCTATCCCAGCCAAAACCATGACACATCTTTGTAAAAAATTTCTTCCTTAAAACTTGTCTCAGTCATATGAGCAAGTATTTCTGAATTCAGTAACTCAATAAGTTTTTTAAAAAATGGGGGTTTTTTCTAGTTTTTAAAACCTTCTCATGTTGATGATCAGATAAAATAAAATACTGACTTAGAATAAGATCTTTAATTTATGAGCCCAAACCAAAATTGCTGGTTTTCCCTTTGCTGGTCTGGTTTTAAAACACGATCATGTGGTATTTGCAAATGCAGTAATTTGAGAGTGTTTTTTCTCTTTCAGTGCTTTACAGACTGAGGTATCCATTGAAATGCAAGGATATTTTTGATATTAAAAGAGATTGGTAGTGGATAATAGGCAGACAGGTGTTTGGCTTTCCTTTGTGCTTGTCAAGGATAGTTCCTTGGATGGCTCACAAGCACATTCACATCCTCATTTTTTCCTGCTGACTGGATTTTCTCTGAGTGCTGTGTTCAGAGATTGCAAATGCAACATTACCTAAGAGGCCCCATCAAAATCTGGAGCAAATGGTGGATGTTACAATGGATATTGCACTCTAACTGCTGTGTCTGTAGCACAATATTAAATATAAATAATTACTTATATATATACAGTGAAATTTCCCCTATAGCCATTTCCATGGTTTATTTCTAGCCTAACAAATGTAGGAATTAAAAAAAAAAATCTACTTTGCTATATGCCATACATCACACTCCTTACTTTTCATTCTGAAGTCAGTTTTCCAGATGTTTCTCTACAAAACAGAATAAAGTAGCTTAGCAGCTACAGGAGACTGTAAAAATATATTTACTTTCTTGCAATAGGTTTATTTTCTGTTGGAATTTTAGAGGATACTAGTTTAGATAACATCATGTCAAGGCTAACGGAGTAAATTCTGTGCATAGTTAAGTTTTGCTTGACAGTTTATAAAACTGAAACAACATTTCACAGAGTGGGAATTAAAAACACCCTCATATGAAATGTGTAATCCAGTCAGCTTAATCAAAATATCAAGAAACAGAAAAATATTTGTAGGGGCAGTTAGTGTAGAATCACAGAATCGTTTAGGTTGGAAAAGCCCTTTAAGATCATGCACCAAGGCCACTACTAAACCAAGTCCACAACATTCATTTCTCCAATGTTGCACTTAATCTCTAAGGAAAAAAAGAGAGTTTTAGTCAATATATAGGACATCATCTTTTGCAGAAACTTCCACCATTTAGCTTCCACTTAACCAGTAAAGATACAATGCAACAGTGGAGATATTTTAGGGGCTTATTTTATTTTAATTTTTAAAATATTTTTACATGAAGTCTAAAATAAGTTTGACTTCAGTGCTGAGTTGTTTTAGAATACAGAGAATAGACAGAATTTAAGAACATGTGTTCTAATCTGTAGATCTTCTGGAGCTGAGGTGGATTTTCACCAAAATTATGGGATGGGACTTCTGCAATACCTTTAAAGCTTTGAGTCTCAGCCCTGACTGTATTTTGGAGCCTCCTTATAAATAATGCATTACTTGGAGGTTCCCATCTAACCCAGCCTTCTTAAAGAAATACAAACCCATCTGAATAAGAGTTAAAAAGTCACTCAGCTCCATTTTACATGATTCTTTCAATCCGTTATAGCTGGGCAAGTCCTTGCTTTATGAACCTTCTTAGTCCATGGAAGTGCAGTGGGTTTAAGAAATCACCTGGTCCATGTCTTTGCTCTAAGGCAATATTCATTTGGTGGTTCCTGACACATCAGCTCCTCTTGAAGGCTCTGAAAACTTTTCAAGGAAAAGTTTCTTTCCACACAGGGTGCCCCAGGCTCCTCAGGGAATGGGCACGGCCTCGAGAGCTCCAGGAGGGTTTGGACAATGCTCTCAGGGACAGGGTGAGATTGTTGGGGTGTCTCTGCAGGAGCTGGATTCAGCCACTCTGGTGGTCCTTCCTACTCAGGATACTCTGTGATCTGCAATTCTGTGATTCACTGCTCAGATTCCAGGAGTTTGACAAGTCCAGTGCTTCCAGGCTTCCTTTGGCAACTGCTTTTGATCTGTTTTGGATCTCTCCTAAATTGTCCACGTTTTCTGTATATACAGTGCCAAAACAAACCCCAAGGTATTGGAGCTGAGGCCTTGCTAAGGGGGAGAACAGGCTGTCCTGGCTGCTGCTGGGTGTCCCTGCAGGAGGAGGGCTCCTGCCTTGGTGGCAGCTGGGTGACATTGATGGCCCGTGGTCCTCCCGTGACGTGCAAGACCTCTTCTGCAGATTTTCTATAGATCTGCTACTTGTTCTGGGTTTTATAGCTGTTATTCCTGACTGAGTGAACATCTTGCACATAACCCTGTTGGAATAGCATCTCTGACCCTATTGGAAGAGCATCTATCTTTTTTTTTTTCCCTTTCTTTTTGAGGACATAAATTGCAAATTGTCAGAATCATTTTGGATTTTTTGTTCTGCTCTCCTGAGCACTTTCAGTGCTTCTCAGCTCGGTGTCACCTCCAAATTGAATAAGCATATTCCGTGTGCTATCACCCAGGTCATTAATGATGATATGAAACATTGATGGACCCAGGAAAAAACCTTTCTGAGTAATTTCTAAGTGAATTGCTGTAGGTAGAAAGCTCATTCTATAGCATGGATAATTAAATTATATTAATGAAAATATGTAAAGAAGGAATTATCTGCATCAAACAGTGCTGATGAAAAAACTTGTCTACACCACGATTTCCTTTCCTCCTCTCCATTTTTGCCTGAGTTGAAGTTACCTGACTGTGCCTCGGTACCATCTGAGGCTCACGAGCAGGACACAGCAAGAAAAAAATACATTTTCTCCTCTTCTAGAGCTGAGCTGAGTCCTGTAATGAGAAGGAAAGAGTGTTTAGATAACATACATTAGCACTACAATGCATATTTCATTCCTCTGCCTGCCCAGAAAGTCTGTAGAGTATGAATAAACTCTGTAATTTAAATAAGGAAATTTGCAAGAACTCACAATAAAAGGGATTTTCTTCGTCTTTGCTCTGATCCCACAGGTGCCCACACAACTGCAGCTCCCATCTCCACCATTTCATTGTGTAACAGCCTTTCCCACAGAGCTGTAGAACTGGAGGCATTCACTTAAATGCACAAATCACTTTGTGCTGAATTATGGATTTTTCTTAAATTTTATTTTAATATGAAAAAAGATTCTACTATTTTAAATAAATACCTCTCCTCATTTCTAGCTGTAGAGCTTCTGTGAGAAGACTTACTACATTCACATATTCTGTCTCTATGAGCTCAGTATAACATTTGAATTACTGATTACCTGCATTATGTGTAAGAATTGATGGAGCTGGACAGCTGTGCCCCTGAGGACTCTCAAAGGCATTAACTATTGCAGCTAAAGCCTGGAATATATTATGTGCATTAAGCTGCATTTGCCTGCCTTAAACTTCAGTTTTTTATCCCTGTTAGTCAGTGACCATCTCGCATGCAGAATATATTCAGCGGGGTGACCCTTTGGCACCTGAGCTGAAATAAAACTGTTATTTTTTTTTTTTTTTTCCATAGTGTTATTCTCCTGGGAATATACCCAAAGTGGTTTGCTTTGGTTTGTTTGCTGGGATGGTTATTTACAAGCCCACACAGACACAAAATAAATGACAAGCTGATAGGAGGTTTTTTTATTATCTAAACTGCATTTCCATGAAACTTTGGCTTATGTGGAATGAACTATTATAGTATTTCTTACAATTTATTTGACACTTGTCCAATACTCTGGGCACTTCCAGCTATCTAAAGTACATCTGCAGCTTCCAGTGCAATAACATTTTTGCACTTCCAGTATTTTTCTTTGTGTCATTTATCTTCAAAACACCTGCATGAAACAGTCCTGCTTATAAATAGATAGAGAAGGTAAACAGAGGCTAAGCAGAACAAACAGCACACAGGATTCCTGTGCTGAAGCAGAGATTTTGTGCTTCACAAGTCATAAACCGACACCGTGGGCATCCAACCCTTTTCTTCTGTAGCTTGTTGCACAAAACCTCCTGCTTGGCTCACTCCCACACAGAGGTTTGGTTTTCATGCCCACGAGGTTGTAATACCTTACTGAGGCATGTAAAGAAAAAAAGAGCAGCTTGTCCAGAGCTGGCTTTCTCATCCCTTATTTGTATCTCAGGTTTTGTTTCGTTCCTGCCTCTCTGTAGGGGTTCACTGTCACACATGGGCTGATGACACCAGGCTCGAGCTGTTTTCCAGACAGATATCCCCACCCTGGGGTCTGGAAAGGGCTGGCAGGAGGATTCAAAGCTATTCTGCTCCATTCTTTTGACACCACAGCCTTAAAATCTCTAGGGAACTATTCTGCTGAATCATGTTACAGTTTTTAAATGTTCTGTATAATATGAAATTTCCCTCAGTGCAGCTTCAAATCTCATGTCCCTTATTAAATGCTTAGGGGATTTTTTTTTTTCCCAGGCTGGTAAAATGTATTATCTCTATTGCTAATTATGATCTTTATCTTGCTGCTACTCCCTCCTGCAGGACACAAGTCCTGCTTTGCTTCAGGGGGTTGCTCACATGCCAATGACCACACAAGGTTGTCCTGGTATCTTGTCTGCACCTGGGCATCAGCTGTGCAGAAGCATTTGCAGAAGAAATCCCAAAGGCAGATCCCAATCCTGATCCCTTTGGGATCTGTATATCCCCTGAAACACTTAATGCAGAGTGTGTCTCATTTTGCACCGTGTCTCGTGAATTAGAGATAAAGGAGTGAATCTTTTTAACGTAATCCTTAGAAATATTTTGTTTGCTTGGACCCACCTGTGTCACAGTCATGGGGAAAGCTTGGCTGGGAGGAGGATTTGGCACCACCACCTCCCAAAGAGCCATTTTACCCTGCAGATTAATGTGTTATTGGGGCATGAGCTTCCTTCCTTCTGGGTTACAAGTTCCCCCCTCAGTACTTTCTCCCTAAGCTCCCTGTTCTTTGTCCCATATTTTGATTCCCAAATCAGGCCATATCATTTGGCCAGAATGGAATCTCAGAGCTGGCTCTGGACAAGATTTTACTGGACTTGCAATTTTAAGGCAGACACCACCGACAGCTTTTGCAGCCCTTTTCCCTCTCCTGTAAATCTCAGATATTTGTGTGGCCAGAAAAGCTGAGCTGGTCAAGGCACTTTGGCTCTTTGTGAGGGGCCGGGTTAAAGGATGGCTTGTAAATGGAGAGCCAGGAATTACAGCTGGATTTGAAAGGCAGCAAAGTACTGGCTGTGAATTTGTGAGGTTGAAATGGTGAGTAGTGAGAGAGGAGAGAAAACAGAGGCAGAACCGACTCAGAAGGATTTAAGGCAGATATGGAAAAATACAATACTGGAAAAAAGCAGGGGCAAACCCCCATAAATTTACAGGTACGATATTGTGAGGAAGTTTCAAGTATTTGACGGAACTGGTAAAAATGTTAGTTTTGAAACAGAAGTTATGTACATATATATACACCCAGTGATCTAATATTTACAACCTTGGGAGAAAAATGTGCCCAGTGAAACTGGTGCTGGTTCCTCAAGGTCTGCTGAAGCTGTCAGCAGGTCTGGACAGTTCTGCTGTCTGTTACAGATGTACAAAGACCATATTCATTGGTTTTACTCACAGCAGGGAGGAATTTAGCATATGGGTGATATAGTTTAACCTGTTTAGCATATGGAGAAAACACTATAATGCAAATGTCCTGCTACCTTGGTACATTGCCTAATAATTTAGGATAGTTGAGTGTGCAATTAAAATTAAAATCTGTGAACATAAAGATGCTCAGTAGCCTCGGAGTAAAGAAAAAAAAGATTAGGGTAGTAACAGTGACAAAGTCTAATAGTGGAAATTTAAAATGACATTTAAATTCTTGCCTGTGTTTGTAAGTGAGGCAGTGGTTAATGGGGTTTTGATCAGTGCAATATGGTGTCCTGATATCAGCACAGACAGGAAATTTGTTCACAGTGCATTAGCAAAAGGTTCCTGTGGGTGGTGGGAGTGTCCCTTTATCACCAGCACTGGATTTAAATGGGATGAAGGAGTTAAAGATGGCTCTGCAGACACAGAAAGCCAGGCTAAAAGTCCATTTCTGTTCCTCATGAGAAGCTTCAGAGAACTGATTCAGGGCTTCTCTTGGAGCACCCTGGAGCGCAGGAGAGGTTCAGACAAGCGGAAAAGGTCACAGAATGCCCCAAAGAAATTGCTTTGCATCATGTAATCTATAGGGGAAATCAGGAAGATGCAGCCTCTTTGTTGTTGTGTTTTTTCTTCCTTCTCCAGAAACTTACCCTACATTTCTGCTTTGAACAGATGTCTTCAAAAAGTGTGTGGGAAATTTCCAGGAAAGTCTCATGCACTTGAATGTTATTATGTTTCTCAAGTGTGATAATGATTTCAGAGATGACTGATGCTATTATTTCTTTTAGTTTGCAACATTTTGTGTTTCAATTCCTTTTATTGAGTTTGCACAAATACAATTAGATGTGTACTTCTCACTGTGCTAAATCACTGATTAAATATATAGAATATATAGAATATATAGAATTTCAATTTTTTAATGTCTTCCTAGGCTTGTGAAACCTTCCCTTTTGTTGTTTCTTCGTTTGTTTTTTTCCAGATTTGATATTCATGTGTCTTTGTGAAGGCACAACATTCAATCCCACTATTCAAAATAAGCCTTTGTGTTGATCCTGTATGGCAGGAGAGAGTGAAGGCTGAAAAGTCAGTTGGTCCAACAATTTGGGGCAGCACTGAAATAAAGAAATGGAAGCAATGAAGCAGAGGAGAGAATTTAAGTGGGATATTTTGAGGTGCTGCATTTACAGCTTAACAAAACCAGGAGGTGTCTCCACGGGAGCCTTATGGGCTCTTCAGGTGTCTCAAGTCCAGAAATTATTTGAGGGGTGAACAAGGACGACTTGGATGAACGAGGAGGCAAAGGAAACGTATTGAGCCATGGGTGCATCTCAGCCCAGGGAACAAAAGCACTGCTCTGGAAGCAGAGCAAATTCAGAGCACACACAGGTGTTGTGCAGAGTATTGACAGTCTGTCAGAGGAAACCCAGGTTATTTAGTGGGTGTATGAAAGGAGGGAAAAGAAAGGAACATGAAAAGAATTGTGACTCTGCTGTAAGAAAAAAACACGAGCCAGGTGGTCAATCTGAGATTGTTTAAATAGGCAGAAATTCAGCAATAAACATTAGAACTGCCACTTAGAGGAGCAAACCTTGAACCTGTGGGCAAGAAAAAAGTAGAAAAGATGTAAGAATCTACAAACTGGAGAGACAAAGGACTGAACTCAACATCCTGAAAGGAGCTTTTGTGGCAGTATGACTCCCAATCTGCCCTTTCCCACTCACTGCAATGGCCATTCCAGTCAGGAATGGGAGCTGTGAGTTTGAGGACGCTGACCTTGATGGAGGGGGTTGAGTTTCGTTCTGGAGGCATGTCCCTGTGCTCATACATATGCATCAGGATTTGCATGTGTTTGTGTAACATCAAATAAATGCTGGGTAGTGTTTGCAGCCTTCGCTGAAGTGATATAGAGGGAGGAGGTGGCAACTGCCCCAGAACGGGGAAGGGCTGGGAGGATGAAGTGGGAGGATGGCAAATATTATTTATGTTTTGTGGTTGCTGTAGCTAGCTCTTGTGTTTCCATATCTCCAAATATTGCAGTTCCAAGTTCCCGTATCTTCGTTTCATGCAAAATGTTCCGAATTTTGTTTTAATGAAGAAAACTACTAACTGATGGATGTGCGTGGAAATATTTGAAGCATAGTGTCTTAAGACATAAAAAAGAAGAAAAAAAACCCCATAAAAATACCTTTAAAAAAAAAAAGTTTTGTTTTAAGCAGCTTTCTTTTGAGTTTCTAGGTCTATTTCAAACTCTTCAGAGTGCCATTATTGTATCTATATGTTTTATCTTTATTAAGTTCAGTACAGTGGGCTAATGCCACCTGAAAGGGATGTAAAGAGGAGAATCATCCCACAAGGGCTCTCAAAGAGGAATTTTGAAAAGATAGTAAATGTCCAAATTTGTTAAAGTTGCCCTACTGTATTTATAATGTGCATTCTAGGAATCACTGGAGGGGTTTATTCCCCTTCCACTGGTTTGCTGCAAGTCCTGCAAATGGACCAAATGAAAAATATTTTATAGATAGTCTGTAGTGGTCATAGAACATTTACCAATGCAAGCTGGTTGAAGCATCATTTAGCTGTATGAATGCTCTCAGATGCTATAGTAATTGACATTTAAATAAAGACTTGGGTAGAAGAATGTTTAGGTTATTGGCTTTTAAAAATAAATATTTGCAGATCGTATTTACAAAACAGACTATTTCAGCCTCTGTTTCTGAAGCAGTAAACAGGTCTCTTCATTTTCTATGCACTCTTTTAGAAAGATTATTGTATTTAAATGCTGGCTTTACAGTGCTCAATTAAACACAAGGCATTAATAATTTTTACTGTGTGTAACTGTGCAGGAAATCAAAAAGTTGTGGTTTTTATTATGCACAGTTTAGGTGGAGTTGTGCCTTTTGTTCAGTGGTGAGAGATCAAATCTGAGCCCAAACTGTCATTTCAATCCACTGAACTCCCCAGCTGATCCAACCACGGTTGTGCATCTTTTCCCAGGAGAGCTCAACCAGGATCTCAAAGCTGCTCCATAGAGTGGGAGAATGGCAGAATGCACAGAGAAAATCTAGGACATTTTCAGAAATATAATTTTTTTTTTTCTTAGACTGGTGAATTAATTCTCATTCTGGTAATAACGAGGGCAGGTTTTGAGTAGTTTCAGTTACTCTGTTTAGGGGAAAAAAACCCATTCTGAATCAAAAATACACTTCAGAAACCAAATGATTCATAGAATGGACCTTTAAAGATCATCTGGTCCAACCTCTCTCCTGTGAGTCAGGAAATCTTCACTAGATCAAACTCTGTCCGACCTGACCTTGAATGGGGCCTGCCCAGAGATGAGGCATCCAACCTCAAAATGTGACCTTTGAAATTCCCAAAATACTTGAGAAAAGGGGGAGGGAAAAAATTCTGAGTTTTTGTATTTATTTCAGCATGATATCTGCAGAATAAAAAGGCCCATAAAATCCATGTAGTACAGAGCAACACAAAAAGCAATAGGAACATTTGTCTTATATTCCTCTACTGTTTAGTTGTTGTTTTTTTTTTACTAAAAACTGTGCTGTGTAAAGTAGATTGTCTCTTTCAGTGACCTCTGAAGTCAGTGAGCTTTTCCACTAAACATCATAAACTTATTGTCAGGCACAGGAGATTAGAGGTGATCATGATTTCTAGTCCTGGAAACTGAAAATTGGTCTATATTCATGAATGTGCTGTATAATAGGCTGTTATAAATCCAGTTGGGTTATTAGGATTTATTACAGAAGGGAAGAATCATGGTCACATTTAACTCACTGGATTCAAGGTTTACAGAAATAACCACTTCTAGTAATGCTTGCCTTTTTTAATAAGAAAAAAATATCTGCAGTGATACCTAAACTGGTGAAGTCAATATAATTCAAAAATCGATTTAAGCCATAAGTCATGAGGATACAAAACCAAAAGTTCTCGTGATATTCTGTATTCAGAAGAAAATATTTTTCCACATCAGTTTTTGCTGTTCTAAGTAATTTCTCTGGGTTCAGGGAAGGTGTTTTGAGATTTGATTTTTTTTCTGAGCGTCCTGCTCTGATTTGCTTGGTAATAAATCAAACCAGTTTCTCCCAGTTGAGTCTCTTTTGCCCAGGAGAGTAACTGGTGAGGGATCTCTCCCTGTCCTTATCTTGACCTTGTCCTGCCCAGCTGAGGAGGGCAGTGACATTACAGAAAAAAATTGCAAATAAATGAAGATATTTTACACAGTGCATAACATTGGGCACTGTCCTCCTTAACACTGAAAATATTAATGATACCAGTCAAGAAAACATGGTTATTTTGATTTGTTTTGATGGTTTGATGGTAAAACACGGTGTATTTGAATTACAAAAGCATTACATACACACAAATGCATAAATATGTGTCACCCAGCTTTCTTTTTGTTTTGATAAAATTTGAAGTTATGTGGTATTTTGGAAACAGCTTTCAGAGGCAGCAACTCATTCTTCTGCATGTTGGTGCAATTTGTTTGTGATGTCAAAAATAGGTTTTTTTAGAGCAGAATGATATTAGCAGGCGAGAATTTCACTAGGAGATGCTATTTGTTGTAATAAACTACTCTGAAGTTCATCAGTCAAAGTGAATGCTGGCATAGGCAATCGTTCTACCAGCCTCATTTTGTCTTTTTAAAAAAGCACTCTTTATCAGAATTTCTACTCTTTAGCTATATTAAATGATTGATGGGCACTTTTCTCTTGATTTAGCAAGTCATCTAAGAAAAGAAATTTCATTTTGGGCTTTAAAAATATCTGCAAATGTGTACACACAGTTGTGCACTTAAGGCAATTATTTTTTTTAAAGAAATAGATCTGTGTCTAAAGAGAAGCTGATGAAATATTAACTTTGTGAACTCATTCCTTTTGTTTTGCATGAGCATGTGAGGTTAAACAGGCTCACCAGAGACATTTATCAGTGCCTTGACTGACCCGGGCATGGATTTGAGGTTGTCCCCTCCCTGTCCATGCCCAGCAGGATTGCAGCCATCAGGGAACGTGACAAAGTCGCATTGGTGACTTGGTGTCATTTTCCTGCATCACAGGGAAGCTTCCAAAATGACTTGGAATTTTACCTCTAAATACAGGCTAACTCCACATAACAATTGCTGTATTTGGAGTATGCACATTTATGAAATTACTTCAAACATTATTGAATCATAAAACTTAATTATTGAACCAATTAAATACTCAAGTATTAAAAATGGAAAATAACATATAATTCCCAAACTCTCTTGAAACGAGGGTGTTCTAGCCATTCCCCTCCTGATGCCAGAGAACAAGCCATGAACATACAGATATCTCAGCAGAGCTCACTTGATCTATTTAGAGGCTTGTTCTGCATCATTTCCAACTGCTTCACAACACTGACTTGTTAAACACTTTCCTGTGGCCAGCCCTAGTCAACCCATCTGTGTTCTCTGAAGTTCCTGTGAAGGTCAAACCTCAAAGATAGTTTCAGGACAGATGCCAAAATGAGTTTACACTCTGTAAATGCACTTTTGCTCTTTATCTTAGGCGGTCACTGAATGGCTCTGAGTGTTCAGAAGTCACAGCCCTGCAACGTGTAATTGGGATATCCATGCCATATTTAATCTCAGGAAATAACCCTTTCTGATCTTTTTGCAGTGAATCTTCTATGTGTATGGACAAAATAAAGTAAAAGCTTGTACTGCATGTTGTTGAAACAGATTATTAAGGAAAAATATTAAGGAAAAATAATCATGCTTGTCAGCTACTAAACCTGAACTAGGATTCTCTTATTTAATCTCCTCCATCTCTTGATTTTGATCTGGGTCTGAATTTCACATGAATGCTGCATAAATATTTTAATGTCTGCGTAATTATCCTTTAAATAGACAGCAGTGTTTAGCCAGGTCATTACAACCAATTTGTGTCACCTTTTGTCTTGGGGAAAGCTCCTCTTTGATTCTTACGTGGTTTTCCCCTTTCTTCTCCTCAATCCTTGCAACTTTTAATAATAGTTGTTAAAAAAAAAAAGAAAAACCAGCCTTTTCTTCTTGCAGCCTGTTGTTATACATCTAGGTATTAATTAATGGCAGGAATCCCCTCTGTTCTCTCAGAAGCAAGGAGGGTATTTTCCTACCCCATGCTGTGGGGTAACTTTTTGATTAAAATGATCTTCTTTTGCCACTTGTTCCAAGACTGAGGGACAGAATGGGTGTGTGGCATGACATGATCAAAAGACAAACTTAGAGCAAGCAGTGCTGTGCATTGTTCCAAAATCAAATCTTCCCTGAGGTGCACCCCTCAACACTCACAGAAATGCTGGTCTTTGACAGAGGAGATCACAACTCCATCCTGCATTCCTTAAATGGGGAGCATCACCCAGATACATTCATAATTTACTGAGTTTGTAGTGGTGAACGTGGCAGTGCTGGGTGAACTGTTGCACTTGATTTTAGAGGTCTTTTCTAACCTTAACCATCTTGTGATTTCATGACAGCTCATGAAACTCTAGAAATTCTCCTCAAAACCCTAGCACAGTACAAATAGTGGAGCACAGCAGAGTTTCACAGGTTGAGTCTTTGCACTTCTCTCCCACATACGAAATCATTAGAAAAATAAAGTTTTCATTCCTGTGATTGCTCCTGCAAGATAAAGAAAAGAGGAGGAAAAAAAAAAAGACTGTTCACTTTATACCGGAGAGGTAATATGCATCATGGCACTGCTTTGAGATGAGATACTTCCTACCCGTTTCACACTTTCGAAATAATTACTTAACACAGTGCAGCCCATTTTATTCACAGTAACTTTTTCTCAGTAATTTACTTGGTAGTTCTGAAGTGAAAAGCATCATGCGGTGTGGAAAGCCACAGAGCTTCTCCTGCTGAGCTTTAGTTTATTATTATTATTTTTTTTTTTTAATTTCTTTAGGTGTTTGATCATCATGGAATTGACTCACCCTTAACACTAATTGCCATACTGAAGAAAAATTCACTAAATTGTAGTCTATTAGAAGCCAGGGCTGGGAATTAGGAGTAGAGTCAAGTTCCCACAGACTGTGGATTGGGTTGTTTCTCCTCTTGGTGCAGATCACGACCAAGTGGAATGTGCAGAAGTTTCTCAATTGTTCTTGTTTTAGTGAAATCATTCATTTTTATGTTAGGCATTTATTCAATTACAACATCAAAGAAAATGCCAGTGGAATTCTAGGTTGTGGCATATAAGAATAGAGTATTAAATAGTCATAGAAGGGCCAAATTGCTGAATTATTGGAATAACACTATTTTAAATGGCTGATATCCTTATATATTAAAAATAAGTTTGATTTGTAACATCACGTTTTTCAGGAGGGAAAGGATCAAACCAGAGGTAGTGGTGGTCAGTCAGCACTTTTACCATGTGCAATCAGTTTTGTAGGCATTTGTCATTAAAAGGGGCTCCAAACAGACACTGATGTCTGTGGCAGTGCATGATTTGTACTGAGACTTGTAAACAACCCTGTTTGTCTTGATACAAACCATTACCCATTCCTCAGGGGAAAATCTCCTGCAGAGGACAACTCAGTACAACCTCAGATCTGGAGCTCACCTCCAAAGCCAATATTGATTGCCAGTGGAAGGCATATCCAGGGTAATTTAAGAATTTCAATTCCACAGACTTTCAGTCCTTTTAAAAATGTACGCATGTGTCTCATTGGATGAATTTTCAGAAGGATCTAGGTGACTTGGATGGATGTAAATAACTTTGAAGCTGACAAACCAAATCCAAGCCTGTTTTAATGTTCTTTGGATGGCTGGTCTTCCTCTGGCACCTCTGAAGTCTTGTTCAGTTTCATTTATGAACATCAGAGTGAAGGTGGTGCCAATTAGCATCTGTTTCAAATTTATTTCAGGTCTTGCACTGGAACCACAGGTTTCAGTCTGCTATGATTTCATTTAACATTCCTTAACATTTTTTCCACTTCATTTCCTACAAGAAGTCTTTGTGGCAATCTACCAAAAGAACTAAGTTGCTTTTAACCCCTTATGAGGTATTTTCAGGGTTTTAGTAGTGCCAGAAGATGAAGGCGTGGCAAGGAAACTTGGAAAAACAGGATTAAATTTTAATTGTCACTATTTTAAAGGGCAGAGTATCAACTGTTCAGTGGTTTTGCATGTTGCATATTCACATACTTTCTTCCTTTCCCATTAGCTCTGAGATGGGCTCCAGTGGAACTTTCCTGAGGAATTTCAATGCCATCATTACCAGGGGAGCAGAGTTAACTCGTCACCACTGCACAGTCATAGTAATAACTCTTTTTGGAGGCATTTATGTGCTGTGCAGAGCTATTCATTCAATTACCCTGTGGACCAGGCAGGGATGGTCAAATTAATTACTATCTCATGAATACAGAAGATAAAGGGCCAAATCCAATTAAAGACCTCCGAGTCTCTGAGCTCAGAATTACAAGATGATAATTTTAAGTGATTTTACCACAGGGGCACCTAGACCTGGGCTATGCATTGTGGCTCTCAAAAAAAGTGAAGTCACCTCATTCCAGGAGATTCACTGTGCTGAGTAAAGTCCAGGCCTCCACCTCTTCTGGATCTTAAAAATCCGAAAATCCGGTTAGGTCTGGAAGGAGAAGGCTTTGTCCAGCTTTTTTCAGTTCTTTCCTGAAGACATGCATTGATAGGTGTTAAAAAAAAGGTTATTTTAGCTCTATAAATTAAATATTTTAATTATTAAATATTTTAATTTTAATAGTTGAGGATCACGTAAGGCTTCAGTCTGCTTTCCTGTCCTGGGGATTCACAATCCTTATTTCCTTTACACCTCTGAACTGGGCACCTTTTTACCTATTCCAGTGAAACTGAGCTGTGGTGCAGATGGAGGTGAAGGAGTCAGATGAACTCCAGGCACAGTGCCCACTCCAGCATATCCCACCTGGGGACTCCAGGCAGGGATGTCGGGGCAGGTTTACATTTGTTTGTCCTTTGGAATCCACCAAATGTGCAGTCCTGGCTTCAGCAGGAGAAGGAGTCATCCCTACCCTTCCCTGCTCCCATTTCACCCACTTAATCCAAGTCATCTGCTTGAGGATTCCAAAAATAAATCTTTTATTCAATGGAAATTTGGAGTGTCCATGAAAAATGAATGCTCCAGTCATTCAGTGGAAATAATATTAAAACTCCTGCTGACTTGAGAGGGAGCACAGAGAGGCTTTGTAAATGCACCAGTTATCATTTCAGTAAAGGTCTTTATCTTTATGTATTTAATTTGATTCTAATAACAAAACAAAAGCCAAAAATATTTCTGATATCTACAAGAAGAAATAAGGCCTCTAATCAGTCTGCAGAAGTAAAGCATTATTTTATGCCTAATTAGTTTGTAATAGCATTTCCAAAGGGTTTCTTTTTGTGTAAAAAAGACTGTTGATGAAAATGTCACAGAGTTATTTTCAACAGGCTTTTGCTTCAGATATCCCACGTGGACATTCTGTTATTTTGTGCTGGCTTTTACACTAATGCCCTGTAATTGTGTTTCACTTCCTCTGATTAAACTGACAAGTAATT
>VXBB01018244.1:6619-17679 GCA_013399915.1 Illadopsis cleaveri | reverse complement strand
GGCAGAGTCAGGAAAGCAGGGTGATCAGAGGGATGGACCAGCTCTGCTGGGAGGAAAGGCTGGGAGAGCTGGGATTGTTCAGCCTGGAGACGAGAAAGCTTTGGGGTGACCTCAGTGTGGCCTTCCATTGCCTGAAGGGAACCTGCAGGAAACAGAGAGAGAGAATAATTACAAGTNTTTTTCTTTTTTCTTTTTTCTTGAAAGCTTAGATGCCAGTGTGTGATTATGGGTAAATATCAATCAATAATAGCAGCTGCCACCTGGGGACCAGTTTGGTCAAGCCCTAATCCTAACTGGGGTTTCAAATCCAGCTGCTGCCGCTGATGACGTTTCTGGAAATCTGACTTTTTTTGGTTATTGCCAAAAGACAAGAAGTAGCTACAAAAGTGAATTCTGCAAAACCAAGAAAAATAATGACACAAACCAAAGTAAAATACTCCCCTACACAGGAGTTTTCCCACTTTGGAGAGGTTAAAAGAAGAAGCTGCACATGGCTGATATTAAACCACTTAATTCACCAATTCACCACTTGAAGGCATTCAGATATTGTGGTGATGTGGCCTTCATAAAAAAATACATAAAATATAACAAGAGAATCTTCTTCAACCAGTAATGGGTACAGTTTTTATTATTTCTTTATTTTATTGCATACTTAGTTTTAATTGTGTATGGACCTCGATAAAACTAGCTTGGATGCAGGCCAAGGATAAGATTTGCACACCTCAGGTACCGATACTGTGTCCAGCTCATGGTTCATTTTAATTTTATTGACTTTATTTACTATCTGAGATTGCAAGGATGTGGCTTCCCCAGCTTTCTCCATAGTTGTAATTATTCATGCAACCCTGGAACCAGACAGACTCACTGGTCACAGGGTAATTAAACACTGCTGAGAGCAATTGTTTTATTTAAGAACTTATTGCCTGTATCATACATTTATGAGCAGATTATTTAGTGAGTGCCATCCCAGAACTGAGTATCTGTGGAAGGGAAGGGCTGTAATTCAGTGTTTTGTTGCAAAACAGCCACGTCCTGACCAAGATGGGATTTCTCTGCATCCACAGCAGGGAGGGCAGCAGGAAATGGGGATTCTGCCCCTCTGCCCCCTCAGGTGAGACCCCACCTGCAGAGCTGCCCCAGTCCTGGGGCCCAGCACAGGAGGGAGATGTGTGGAAGCCAACATTACAAACAACTGTTGTTATTAAATGGAGTCTTCTTCTTAAATATCTAAACAGACAAAAAAGTCTTTGCTTGTAACCAAACAGTGTTATGTGGTTCTCCTATTCCTCCAAAAGGGAGAGCTGGAAAAAACTAACAGGATGTTTTCAAGGAATGCTGAGATGTCTCAGGAAGTCCTGCATTGAATTCCTGTGACCCCTAATGCACCCTTTAGTCTAAAACCAGCCAGGAAGAGAAGAGCAAGTCCAGAGGAGGCAGCAGGGTGATCAGAGGGATGGACCAGCTCTGCTGGGAGGAAAGGCTGGGAGAGCTGGGATTGTTCAGCCTGGAGACGAGAAAGCTTTGGGGTGACCTCAGTGTGGCCTTCCATTGCCTGAAGGGAACCTGCAGGAAACAGAGAGAGAGAATAATTACAAGTGATGGAGTGACAGGACAAGAGGGAATGGCCTCACACTGACAGAGAGCAGGTTTAGTTCAGATATAATGATGAAATTTTTCCCTGTGAGGGTGGGCAGGCCCTGGCACAGGGTGCCCAGAGAAGCTGTGGCTGCTCCTGGATCCTTGGAAGTGTCCATGGCCAGGTTGGATGGGGCTTGGAGCAAACTGGGGTAGTGGAAGGTGTCCTTGCCCATGGCAGGGGTGGAATGAGATGGGCTTTAATGTCCCCTCCCACCCAAACCATGCTGTGATTCCATGATTTCTGTCTTTTCCTTTCTCTGTAGTGACTCAGCCTTTCTCCTCTGCAACCACCTAAACAATGCTCTAAAGACCTTACTGCGTAACCTTTCTTCCCCTTTTTTTGTTCAAAATTATCTTTTTTTTTTTTCCTGACAAAATAAATGAATTATTAAGAGGACATGGAAACATACAAGTTTTACTTCCACAGGAGGGGTTTCTAGAGCAAAATTGAAGCTGCAAAATGAGTGACTGCAGAACCTCCAGTGCAGTTCCTTAGAATAAATTCTAAAACCAAAATAATTTATACAAGTTAAAATATGATAAAAATATGATAAAATCACTGAACTAGGTACAACAGTAATTCACGTTCACACTCCCAAGAGACTTCTTAACATTCCATCTTTCTTAAACTTATTATTTCAAGAAGTCTTCTCCAGCTCATCTCTAGAGGAACCATACAGATTCTGTAAAGCTTGTTTTCCTGGCCCATCTCCCCAGAAAATTGCTAGAATTTTCAACCTCCAGTGAAATTTAGTCTCTACTTCTCCTGGAATATACTGTTTAGCCTTCTTCTGACCCAAAATGAATCCCCTTCTGTCAAAAGGGGACTATGTATTGGTATGTTTAAACCTGGATTTCTGCTTAAAAGCACTGATGCAGCTCATGCCTGTTGTTCAAAATGTTTTTCCTTTCAGTACTAAACTTCTCTTCATCACTTTTAAAAGGGCTATTGAACACTGGCATAGTTTTAAAGGAGTGATGTTCAACATTTAAAATAAAATATTAGGACAGATATATTTTTGAGCAACAATTTACGCCTTAATAAAACATTGTGATATTGAAGTTCTGAATAACCTGTAAATAATGGAGCCCTCTACCTAGGGGATGATGAAAATATAAAAATAGATCAGGGTTTGGTAGCTTTTGGATCAATAGATAATCTTTCCAGCTGTCTCCTGGAGGCTAAATTACTTGAAACAGTAGTGAGGGTGTCTTGGACATGCACCACTTGATGTTTTAAGAGATTGAGCTCTCCCAGGTATTCTGGCTTACATCTGAAGCAGCAGAGAAGAAAGAGGAGTGTCTGAAAATGGTGGTTCCAAAACATCTTACATAGATTATTGCTAAAAATATTGTTACTGTTCAATTGAAACCCTGAGCCTGTAAATCACAAACTTGAAAGGAAAATGATGTTCTCTAACAATCACAAGTTGTGATACACATTGGGGTTTTGTCTGTGACATTATTTTGTAGGCCTGCAGTTTCCCCCCTTTTGTGTATTTCTTGGCCCTCCATCCCCTTCTTTTATAGGTTACCATTGTCAGCCTTGTTCATCTGGCTTTTTTTATAATAATGTCCTCAAAGTATTGGCTTTGCTTCTCAGACATCTCTAAGTGATCCTAACTTTTCAATGCAAGGATATTCATTGCAATAACGTCTGTCTTTATAACAATAAATTTGGTAGTAGTAATTTCATCTGTTTCATGTGCTGAGATTTGAGCTCTGTGATTTCCTCATTAGTGGTATCTGGAATTATTAAAAACCAGCAATACAGTTCCAGTCTGGAGCATCTTCTTCCAAGGTTGACCATATCTCATCTAAAATGCACCGAGTCTCTGGGCTGATTGGCCTGACTGTCCTTGTCCTGATATTCTCTAGGGTTAGAAAAATATCCTGTTAAGTACCTCATGCTGATCAAAAGAGTTCTGTAATGAGCAAATCGTGGGATGGAAATGTCCTTAATAGCTGTGATACATATTTTGGGAGTTTAATATTTTACTCTAACAGATTAAATTGTAAAAAGGAAAAAAAGAAGGAGAGGAAAAGGTCTTTGTAAAAAAGGAAAAGCAGTGCTATACCTTAGGAGAGATCTTTCTAGCATTCAGCAGATGCTGAAATTTCTCACCATCCTGAAGTGCTTTTTGTTCTTATTTTGTTTCATTTCATTTCCCAACCAAATGAAATTGAAGTTCCCTGTATAAATAAGTTCTAGCTTTAATACCGTGCAGTTTTACCTGTAAGGCTTTTCAGACTTGGCTTAATATAAATGACTGTGTTCTGTCTTTATTGTTCAGGTAATACTGTTGTCTCTGCTTGAGACTGTAGGCATATTCTGGAATAACAGAACAGTCAGTACCTTGATTTCTTCCACTTACCAAACATGGATGTGCTGAGAAACCACACAACTTCTCCTGTCAGGTGGCAAATCAGGCTTAAAAACATTTGAGTATTATACTCAGGGAGCTGACATTGAGTGACCTGGGAGGGAACTGCAACCTTGGGGCAGAAATGCAGTGGAAGACCCTTCCCTGAGCTGGGGGAGCCTGCAGCCAGCACAGCCCCTGCTCAGGGCCTATGGGAACTGGCACATCCTGAACTGAGAATAAATCAGATGGGCAGGGAAAAGCTCTGAGGAAATTAGAATGGAAGCAACTCAGACTGAGAAAATTGTTTGAAAATATCTGGAGTACCAGCAGTATGCAAATGGTCACAAGAAATCAGGGACTTGATTAATATATTCTCCTGTTGCAAAGTTCTCCTCATTGCACCATGAATAGATGTAATTCTGTCCATAGGAACTTGAATATTTTTGATATTTTGGCATTCAAGGAATTCTGTGCATTTCTCCTCCTTCTCCTTTTAACCCAATGCCAGCAGCAATTTTTACTTCCTTTTCATCCCAAAGTATCTTTCTTCCCTTTGCAGAGAAAGATCAACAGAGAAATGGCAAACGGTTCAATACCAAGCTTTTTCATTTTTTTCAGGAAACGAATAAATTCCTTTCCATCCCTTCTAGGAATGAAGGCCAAAAAATTATCACAGAGCAACAATAAAATAAGAGTATTTAAGGACTTAAATAAATAAACTTTAATAAACTTATATTTTCAGCACAGAGCAGATGGTGTTTGACAGACCTGCCTGAAGCTATGTAGCATCACATGCCATGCTAGTTATTTTTCAATAATGTGATTTACTAAACAAATTTCTTTGAAATCATACGGTGAAGAAGAGGGTTTGTATACAGACTGAAAGGCAGGAGCCATTTTATAAGTAACAGGTGAAGGACACTTAAAATTCCTGGATAAGTAAAAATGGTGCAGAATGGGAGATTTCAGCCATATTGGTGTGAGTTAATAAAATACTGCCATTGAGAGAGCTCAGTTGGATCTCTTGTTTTGGTTTAGTTCTCTAGCACATCCCATTTGGCATCTCAGGCAGCATGGAGGCACGATTTGGGCAATTGCACACAACAATGTGAAACAGGCTTTGCTCTGCTTTGGACCGGCCAGATGGATATTGACAGTTTGTGTTGTGTGGCCTAAGGGTCACAGAAGGGTTCCCAGTTGTTTCATGTTTCACAGTAGGATGTACCTTAAGGGCCAGTGTTTATAGAAACACTGTCTATTTAAAACTGGAGTCAAAAAGTTCCTGGATGGATTTGAAGGGAGGTTTAGGAGGGGTGCTGGATGTAGGCTGCCATGGGCCTGCTCTCAGTGAGAGTTTCCACCTGTGAGACACACAAAACACCCAGATTAGGAACCTAAATTACAAACTCTGAGGTCAATCTCAAAATTCCTACTTTTTTTTTTCCAATGCCCAGGAGGTTTTTCCTCTAAATGATGCAGTTTATCAAATGCTTAATTTATTTAGTGTCACTGTATCCCATAGCTAACTATCCTGGTAGGATTCTCAAGTTCCTGCTCAAGGACAACTTTCTGACCCCCAGCGTCAGTGCCAAGCATTAATTGCTTGACCTCACCATGTTGGTGGTGAATACAAAATATCTCTGCCCTGCATGAGATCAGTGAAGAGGAAATGTTTTATTTGAGAGCTGTAAAATACCATCCCTACGTAGTCTTAAGTGTCTTGGTGTTTGCTCTTTGATTTTTCACATTGTGTTAATAACCACGGAAATTCTGGCCTGTTTGGCGAATTATTCCCTGATTTTATTAAAAATAAGGAAAGAAAAAAGTGCCAAACAAAGATTGTCTTTGCCCTGGAAATAAAGTCTTAACATATCTTTTGTGGTTATGATCTTTCTAAGCCAGTCTATTAAAGCTTAAACAATGAGAAGGAAGAGAAGAATTTAAAGAATATTAGATAAATTGAATTATTTGACTGGGAAAATAAAGCATCCCTGAACATGAATGTCACCAAGGAAACTTGGTTCAGCAAGTGCACAGCACACAGGTGGAGTAATTTTCTGTTTTTCTAAGTTTTCTTAGAATATAACTCTGTATTCTAACAAACTAGAACCTGGCTGAGACTGGCTCACCTGGCAGTCCCTGCTGTACCATTCCAACAGCCAGGAGAGGATTCCTGAACCAAACTTTCCTGCCTCAGCTTTACTGTGAAGTTTCAGCTTGAAAAACAGGCTCGATTGTGTGCACATATGGCAGCTGCTGTCTTGAACAAAATACCAGGGACTGAATTTGGGACATCTTAAAACCAAAAGCCTGTGCTGACATTGCTCAGGCTAAAGGGACGTGATTCTTCAGCTGGGGACCAGAAGAACTCAGTCAAAGGAAGAAAGAAAAGAAAAGTGAGATAAAAATATCAGCGGGTGACACAGATGCCTCCTCTTGTGCGATGGCAAATGCTTTCCCTCTCTGTTTTCTGGTGTCAATTTGTGTGATTAACTCCAGAATTTGTAATGGATCCTTTTTAGAAAGCTAAGAGGTAAATTTATGTTTTGTATTAAATTCTGGTGGCACTTGATATTGTTACATTTGAATTTCTAAATAAAAAAAGGGGATGGGTTGTACAGATTCCTAAATGATCATAAAAGCTTTGGCCTCATGTCATAATTAGAATTACAGGCAGGAATGAATGCCTAAAGCAAAGACTGGAACAGAGGTTTCTTGCCAATGTAGGGCTGATAACTGTGCTGTACATGTGAGAGGATATCATTGGAAGGGTGTCTTTAATCCCCATCCCACCCCAAAAGTGACTTCTCAATAGCTCCCAGAAATGTGTGTGCTATTGGGCTCAGCTGGAGAGAGAAAATCACTCTTAATCATATGCAAGGAGCAATTCTAAATAGGAGCATTTGAAAACAGCCTTGGGAAGGAAAGAGAACAGCCAGGAAGAATGGGAGATCATTTTGATTCTTGATGAAAAGCTTTCAAACAGAGTTCAATGTGCAAGAGATGTGACAAATCTTTAGAGTGGTTTTAAGAGAAAGGTAATACAGCTAACAAAGTCACTAAATGCTTTTTGTGCCGTTGAACCTAAAAACCATATTTTTCCCCCATTGGTTATGAGCCACAAAAGGCTTTTTCCTCCCTTTTTAATCTTCATGAGGAGTTTTGCTTTGAGACTTCCTGCAGGAAAGTGTTTTAAGTGGATTTCTTCTTTATACTGAACCTAATGTCTGCCAATATGATTCCTGTTACAGGCGTAGGGACCATTTTCCTTCTGTCCTCAAGCTGTGTTGCTGCTTATTATCATGTTTAACATTCCCAGTGCTTGGCAGGATAGAGATTAGAAACTCTTAATAATCATTTTATAGTGAAAGGTCTTGCCAGATTTTTTTGGAGTATTAGCTATAATATATGCACATAATTTATTGGTGGAAAAGTTCTGAACTCTCCGGTGAGTCACCTTAATCTTTGTTCTTATCACTGTAGGATTGTTTTAAAATAATCTTCTGTGCCTCCTGCACATAAGCACGTTAAAAACATTACTTTTGAAATAACAACTTGACGGTAGCAAACAAAAAAGCTGCAAAAATTTCCTTTGATGAATCCTAACTATTTTTTTTTTAAGTTTATATTACCTGGAGGATTTTTCTCTAACTCTATAATTTTGATTTTTTTAACAGACTGGAAGGAAGGAGAAGGGAGACCCACTCAACATTGCCATTGACAAGATGACCAAGAAAACACGAGACCTTCGGAGACAGGTGAGCTGTGCTTTTGATAATGTTCCTTGATTTTCCAAGGAAATCATTGCTTTGCAATTTCAGGCTGGTTCTGCCACATGTGGAGGTATAAATAATTGGTATCCTCATTTGGATATGGCCCTACATTGCACATGACATTAAGCAACATAGCAGAATTTCCTGAGACAAAAAAAAAAGCGAGAAAGAAATGCATTCCAAGTGTAGCCCCCAATGGTCTTTCCATGTGGGAGGGGAGGCAGATTGTCCAGACCTTCCCTGCCTTGGCAGCCCAAAAATCCCAGTCATAAAAACACTGACATATGTGCTTATTTGTGTTTGATTTGAATACTCTCACTGGAGTAACAGGAAAGATGAGCAGAATATGAAAAAGAAAAATTATAAGAGTAGAATATGCTCAAAGAGAACTTCTGAGGTACTGTATTAAATAAAGATCCTGTGAAGAGACAGAAAGTCATAATAAAAACCAGTTTTGCCAGAGAGGTGGATGCCCCATCCCTGTAAACACTCAAGGCTGGGTTGGATGGGTCCGAGCAACCTGATCTCGTTGAGGATGGCCCTGCCCGTGGCACAGGGAAGTGAACCAGATGACCTTTAAATGCCCCATCTAACCCAAACTATCCTGTGATTTTATGAATAACTGCAAAACCTACTTTAAACCATAAATTTTGGCTTTCTTCTATTACATTTATCATGGTGTTTTGTGATAAGGAAGAATGGTTAATTCGAAAATCTTGAGATGGAAAAGAAGTGATAAGAGATTGGCAACCAACAGGGAGAAATCTTTAGGTTTCTCTTTACACCTTCAAGTTAAGGCAGGACAGATTGCCTCTTTTGACCTCTTTTTTCTTCCTTTGAGATGATCCCAATTCTGCATTTTCTGTAAAAGTTAAATAATAGCAATAATAATAATAATAATAATATTAATGAAGAAAATTCTACCTAGCCCCTGTGAAATTGATTCCAAATCCAGAAAACTGCCCAACCAAGTAAAGATTTAAATGTATCTTCAGGTACCTATTTGCAGCAGAATAGTTTCGGAAAGAGTGGCCCCTGTAGGCATTTTGAAATCATTGCTCTGCACTGCTAAAAATCAAGCTCATTTCAGCTCTTCCTTCTTAACCTTTAGCAGACGTGTTTGAAGATCATTTTCTCAGAGCTTCTTTTGCCAAATAACAACCCCATTGCAGTGGACGTACAGACAATATGAATCACTGATTCTCCTGAGTAAAGCCTGGTGTCACATCTGCTGCTCAGCTAATGACACAAGAAAGAGCTCTGCTGTTCTGACCTCCAAATTTGTGGGATCCTCGGCTCTGCAGTGGAGCTGGGACCATGTGTTGCCTCCCACCTCTGTTCTCACTGCTTCAAGGAAGTAGCAGACTAACACATGAGTTAGTTCTGTGTGAGGCTCTCAGCAGTTGCCTGAATTACTCATCCCTAAAGCCAAATTTACTCTGAAACGTGATATAAAAGTGGCACCTTTCTTAATAAGCTGTGTGCTTCTCATGTGTGTTCACCCCCGTGGAATGTTCAGCCTCAGAGAGGTTGGAACTCTGGATGTGGGTAAAGTGAAGCACAGATATTGTATTTTCCTGCTTGGAGATGAAGCTTTTAATACAGTTTCTGATATTTATGGAAGTTAATCACGTAGGTATAATGTTTATTAAATTGTGGCAGTTACTAGTAAACTAATCAAGATTAAATCATAATTGTGCTGGGTTTTGCACAAACATACAGGAAGATGGAGTCTGCTTTCAACAATGTGCATTCTGACTGTAAATCATGATCCTTCAGAATCATAATCAATGTTGTGCTTCATCACATGAATATAATCAGCCCTGTACCTGTGTGTGTCTGCCCAGACATGCCTGGGCACTCCCTGCTGAATTCCAGAATGTGAGGGTGTCACGGAGGGCTTGGTTTAATGGCTGAGGAGAGAAGATCCAGAGGAAATGAGCTGCAGTGGAGTTACAGAGTCCCACTATTTCAGTCCTTCTATTCTGGGCAAAATGACTGGAGAGACAACCAGCTTTGGATATCATCATGCCTTTTGTTTTTAGTGAATTCCTCTTAAAGCTTGTTTTTCAGACTCTGGAAGTTTAATGTCAACACCATAAAACTAGATAACCTACAACAGACATTTTGGTGATGAAAAATATAGATATAGATATAGATAGATATAAATATAGATATAGATATAGAGATAGAGATAGAGATAGAGATAGAGAGATTTATTTTTTTTTTTTTCCAATTGGTAGTCAGACTCCCTTGCAAGTCTTCAGTAATCACCCATCTAAGACTGGTTTTTCATTTTCTCTCCAGGTCACTTAGCTCTTTATTTCAGAGATTTGATTTCATTATCTGCATAACATGCAGACATGGGAAATGATTGTTGATGGAACACGTGATGCTAAAATTCCGCCTCACAATTCACAGTCACTTCAATATTTCTTATTCTGATGGAATTACATCTTTTAAACTCATCATTGAAACTCTCCTGGGAATTGGGAGATTGTGGAGATCTAATTATATGTCTTACTATAAACTGCCAGTAAGAACATCAACCTAATTCAGACTGAGCAAGTTCTTGGAAGCAGACACATCTCACCAGCCCGTGGCTTACTGCAGTCATTCCTTACGGGATTTTCATGGAATCATAGCGTGGTTTGGGTTGGAAGGGACCCAATACCCATCTCTATCCAACACCCTGCCACGGGCAGAGACACCTTCTGCTATCCCAGGTTGCTCCAAGCCCCATCCAACCTGGCCTTGGACACTTCCAGGGATCCAGGGGCAGCCACAGCTTCTCTGGGCACCCTGTGCCACGGCCTCCCCATCCTCATAGGGAACAATTTCTTCCTAAAATCTAACCCAGGCTCCTTGGTACAATTTAAACAAGGAGCTACTGGAGAAGGTCCAGCAGAGGCCACAAAGATGATGAAGGGTCTGGAGCATCCCCCTTATGAGGAGATACTGTCGAAGTTGGGCTTGTTTAGTCTGGAAAAGAGGATCAGAGGGTTCTCATCAATCCCTATAATTATTTCCAAGGCAGGGCTCACAGGATGGTGCCAGACTTTTTCCAGTAGTGCCCAGAGACAGGACAAGGACTAGTGGCCATTCACTAGAACACAAGAACTTTCACCACAACATGAGGAAGAACTTCTTTATGCTGAGGGTGGCAGAGCACTGGAACAGATGCCCAGAGGGGATGTGGAGTGAGCCCCTCTCTGGAGACATTCCAAACCCAGCTGGACACATTCCTGTGTCACCTGCTCCAGGTGACACTGCCTTGGCAGAG
>VXBB01018243.1:23763-35581 GCA_013399915.1 Illadopsis cleaveri | reverse complement strand
CCCCTTCTTCCTCCCTGCAGCCCCCTCCACAATCCCCCATCCCTTTCCTCCTTGCCCCTCCTGCCCCCAGAGCTTCCCCCCTGCTCCCTCCTTTTCCTGGGAGGATGTGTTGGGTCTGTCCCTGCGTGTCCTGGAGGGGTTGATGTGGGTCCAGGTGCTTTTCCAGGCCAGGTGTCTGTGTGTCCCCGTGCAGGGGTGTCGGGGTGCCCTGATCCTTTGGGATTAGGGGATCCTGCTTCTCCAGCTCTGGGTTTAGGAGGGCTGGCAGGAGGGTGAAGGCATGAGGGGCTTCTGCAGGCTGGGGGTTTTGGGAGGATGGGAACAACCTCAGGAGAGCCTGGTCCAAGCAGGGCTGACGAGGATTTGGGATCCTGGGAATCTGGCTGGGGCTGGTGGCTTTAGGAGGAGCCCTAGGAGTCCTGCTGGGTTTTTGGGGTGTTTTTAGTGACTGGCTGAGCTCTGAACTGTGGGAAGGTGAGTTGGAAGTGCAGAGCAGGAGCCTGGAGACTCGGGAATCTCAGTGTCTGTGTGAAAGGGGTGCTGCTGAAATATTCACCAGTGAGGAGCAGTGGGGAGCGTTCAGGGAGCTCGTGGTGGGTTTTTAGTCCATTTCCTCAGTTCTCACTCAGTAAAAACTGTCCTTGATAAGCCACAGCACTTCAGGCTGACCCCTCGTAGATGGGGGTGAAGGGAGAGGAATAAAGAGGGAACAAAGGCAGAATGTTTTCTCCCAGCTGTTATTCCTGAGGGAATTGCTGAGGTGGGAGTGGGAGAGCACAGCCAGAGAGGACACAGCCCCCAGTGCCCAGATCAGATGGAGCAGGATCTGTGCTAAATCATTGTCCAAAGCCTTTGAGGGGAATAATTCCATGCTGAGCCTAGGAAAACAAAGAGGCTGGCAGGGGCAGGGCGTGGGGGGGCACAGGGAAGGTGTGGTGGTGCTCTAGGGCTGGCAGGTGTGTGCAGGAGGGCAGCTGGCACCGCCTTTGTTTGTTCTCAGCTTGCACAGAAGGAAACTTTTCCTCTTCTGGGCACTTGGCAGGGCTGGGGCAGGGTGGGGAATTCTCCAAGGGCCAAAGTGAAGGCCCAGAGGTGCAGTGGGAGGTGATTCATGAGCTGTTTTGATGTGAAAATGGAATGGGACTCTTGGGCAGCTCAAGTGTGGCTCTTCCCCTTCCCTCCACACTGGAAGGGGGCCCAGGGCAGCTCTGCCGCTCTGGGGGTTAATTTGGAGGAGAGGGGAGGCCGAGTCTGGCATGGCAGAGGGAGAGGCTTCCCATGGGAAGAGGCTCCCAATGGGAAGAGGCTCCCAATGGGAAGAGGCTCCCAATGGGAAGAGGTTCCCAATTGGAAGAGGCTCCCAGTGGAAAGAGGCTTCCAATGGAAAGTATTTTCCAATGGAAAAAGGTTTCCAAAGGAAAGAGGCTCCCAAAGGAAAGAGGCTCCCAAATTGCCATTTCCTGCCCTGCTTCTGGGCTGGGGATCCTGGTGGGTCAGGGGCAGACACTGAGCTGCTCTCAGGGCACACCTGGCATCATCCCCTGTTACCTGCTCAAGTTTCCATCAGGGACAGCAGGATTTCACATTTCTCACTACAACTTAAAAAAACCCCAAACAACCAGGAGTATTTCTCACTACAAGTGCAAAACCCAGGAGAATTTCTCACTCCTCCTGCGTGGAACTCCTGCCTGCCTGATCCTCATCCTGACTGGGTCAGATATCAGAATTTTTGTGTTTTCTGGGTCAGATATCAGAGGTTTTGTGTTTTCTGGCCTTTTTTTTTTGCTTCTCCTACTCCAAAGCAGAGCAGCTGACCCTTAAGGACCCTCCCTGCAGTGAAGGCACCTTCACATTCCTCAGCAGCAGCTGCCTCACCACCCCTGGCTGCTCAGTTTTATTTTCTTCACCCTGCTAAACCCCACTCCTCTGTAGGATCCCAAAGCCAGGAAATAAAATATCTCTTATTTAATTTTTTTTAAAATTATTATTTTTAGCTTTGTATTTTTCATTGCCTTGCACAGTTTTCTGTACTGATATAAATGTAATTAATTAAACACATAATGCGCCCGCTTTCCTTGGGATGTTTGAAGGGAAGTTCAGTCACTCTCCCACCCCCTGTTTTTTCATTTTCTCTGCTTTTATCATTGTTTAATTGTGTTCTCCTTGCCAAGTGGAAGATGGGAGTGTTCCCCTCATGTTTTAGGTGAAACCTGCCTGCCATGAAGTCCCGAGGGAGGTAGGGAGACTGCAGTGGGAATTCCTTCTCACTCCTCCACAACAAACCCAACAACTGCCTAATGGTAAGAAACCTGTTGGTTTTAATTAGTGCTACACTCACAGCTCTTGTTAATCAAGGAGCAAAGAGCTGGAGCTCCAAACCCACTGGGACTGGGGAGGGCACAGCTGAAGATGCTGGGAGAGGGTGGCAGAGTTGGACTGGGAATCTGATTGTGCCACAATTTGTGTCCTGTCCCCAGGGATTGCCTCTCTGCCTGGAGTCATGGGGAGCTGCTGCAGCTGTCTGTGCACAGACAGCATCCCAGACAACCATCCCACCAAATTCAAGGTAAATTGTTGCCCTTCCAACCCCATCAGAGGGTCTGGGACAGCTCTGACTGCACGAGGGGAGAGCAAACTTCTGCCCCTGCACACAGACATCCCTCCAGGGGGTTTGCAAATTCATCACTTCTGCTTTGGGGTTTGGGTTTTTTTTTTTTCCCCCCTTTCCTTAAGAAACTCCTGCTGCAAATGTTTTTGTATTTGCTGTTAAATTGCCTCTGCTTGGGAAATGCAAGGAAATGGGGGACTGGAGAGAAAAAAACCTTTTATTGCTCAGGGCTATGTTCCAGAGCCTGGGCTCAGCCACAGCAGCTGAGCTGCCAAGCTTGTGGGCTCCAGGGCTGACAGCTCCTGCCAGCCATGAATCCTTGCACTCAGCTGGGAAAAAAAGGCAGCAGGAAATGGAAGGGGATCCGTGGAATTGCAGGGCTTGGTGGGTGGGCTGGGCTGGGGCTGCTCAGGGGCACCAGGAGGGCTCTGCCCAGCTCTGCTCCTCACAACAAGGGAGACATTGAAGGGCTGGAGCATGTCCAGGGAAGGGAATGGAGCTGGGGCACCTGGGGAAGGGTCTGGAGAATCCTGAGGGAGCGGGGAAAGGGACTCAGCCTGGAGAAGAGGAGGCTCAGGGGCGCCCTTGTGGCTCTGCACAAGTCCCTGACAGGAGGGGAAGGGACAGGATGAGGAATCAGCCTCCAGCTGCACCAGGGGAGGTTTAGGCTGGAAATCAGGAGGAATTTCAGAATCAGAATCATCAGGTTGGAAGAGACCTCCAGGATCATCAAATCCAACCCAACCCTAACCCCAACTAACCCATGGCACTGAGTGCCACATCCAGGCTTTGTTTAAACACATCCAGGGATGGTGACTCCACCACCTCCCCCGGCAGAGCATTCCAGTATTTAATCACTCTTTCAGTGAAAAACTTCTTCCTAACATCCAGCCTGTGTTTCCCTTGAAACTCACTGATCCCGCAGTTCTTTTCCAGGCTGGAGAGAGCTGGAGAATAAAGTAGATATTTATTGAAAGGCCTTTAAAGGCAGGACAAGAGCCTGGCCAGGGTTACACCCAAGGTGGACCCAAAACGGTCACAAAATGGATGACCAGCCACGAGGTCTCACACTTTTATAATTTGCATATTGGGGTTTAATTGTCCACTTACAGCTTCAGGTTATGAAGTCCCATCCTTCTTGTTTCTCTCTTCAGCCCACCTTTGTTTGTGCTTTTGGGCCTGAAAAATTGTAACAGTTTTCCTTGGTCTCCATTAGGAAAAGGATCTGTTTTGTCTCCTGCTCTGTGAAGAGCTGACTGACATTGAATGTGAGGCTCAGAACTGCACCCCTAGGCAGCACAGAATCTGAAAAACATCAAAGCTAAAACTTAAGGCATGGCCACCACTTTGGGGCCATCTCTTGGCATGACCTTGGATTGGTCGTGGGCTCCCATGTTGGGTGGGATGGGATGGGACAGCACAGCAGGCCCATCTCTCAGCCAACCCACGGCTGTGACTCTCCTGCTGTGTGTGCCCTGCAGGTGACCAACGTGGACGACGAGGGGCACGAGCTGGGCTCGGGGGTGATGGAGCTGACGCAGAGGGAGCTGATCCTGCACACGCACAAGCGCGACGCCGTCAGGTGGCCCTACCTGTGCCTGCGCCGCTACGGCTTCGACTCCAACCTCTTCTCCTTCGAGAGCGGCCGCCGCTGCCACACCGGGCAGGGTCAGTGCCTCGGGGGCACCCTGAGGGCTCCCTGAGGGCAGGATTGCTGAGATTTCTCTCCTCGTGTCTCCCCGAGTTCCCGGCACTCGGTGTCTCCACAAGTCGCCCTGATTTTTTTTTCAGCCTTCTGGTTGTTTTCATGTTTCTGCTGGAGTTTCTCAAGGCTTGTGGCAAAAACAGAGACTGGTGTTTTGTAAACAAAACATTCTTTCTAGGGGGGAAAGACAAATTGATGGACTTCTGAGTTGACCACTGGGGTCAGAGGGATGTTTCTCTCATCCCCTAGTCTTTGACCAAATCCCAAAACTATATAAGTTGAGATCCCCCAAATAAACGTCCCTTCTCCTTTTCATCTCACAACCTGATGGGTGAGTGTGGTTCTTTTGTGTCCTCTTGCAACACCTGCATCCACCTCCCCTGTCGCTGTAGGACACTGTCACCACACACACTCACACCTTCAAGTTGTGAGACGAGAAAGAAGAAAATTTATTGTTGGGTTCAGGGTTTAAATAGGGTTTGGACTTTGACCAGCGGTTGGGGAACGAGGTTGACACCTCTCCGACCCCACTGGTCAAACCAGAAGTCCATCAGTTTGTCCTTCCCCCTGGAAAGGAATGTATATTTACAAAACATCACTCTTTGTTTATCTTACAGTTCCTGATAAACTCCAGTACAGAAATGTAAACTATCAGAAGGCTGAAAAATCAGAGTGACAAGACAGGAAAGAAAGATGAAAGACTCCAAATATTTCAGAAGGCAAAGAGCATAGAAAAAAGGCTTTATTGTCTAAATTCTTACTACCTTTTATAAGGTGTTCCCATACAGACTTAACATGGTTGGTGAATAGGAACGACACCTCTCTGATCCCATGGGTTAAACCAGAGAAAAACAGCAAAACACCACCTGGAGAAAGATTGTTTGGAGAAAGGAGAGTTGTTTGCCAAGATTGTTTTGAGAAGAAGCTTTCTTGAGAAATTTTTTCCTTGGGAAAAAGTTAGCAGCTGCTAGCAGGCTGAAATCTCTCAGACCCAGAAATATCAGGCCCACACTCCCCCAGGGTGTTTGTGCACACTTTGGGGATGCTCTGGGTTAAAAATATTCGGTTGGGCATAAATCTGGTGGCCTGGCCTTGCTGGTGCTCGTGGGGACACTGGCGAAGCATTTTTGGGGTTGTTACTCTGTGCTTTGCTGCCCCAGCTGGGGCAGGAGGGGTTGCTGGGCCTTCCTCAGGAGCTTAAAAGCATTTGCAAGACTTTGTTAAGCATTTTTCACCTCAGGATAAAGCAGGACCTGCACCTTTTCCCAGGTCCCCTTTAGGATTATTTATTCCACAGAGCACTTTTTGTTTGAGTTTTGATTTGAGTTTTGTTTTCCTCAGTGCTTTTCCCCTAAGTTGGTCGGGGCTGGTTCTACTCAGAGCCCTGATTTTGGGTCTGGCAGCACTTTGTGACAGAGGAAAAGGAATTCCACGATGTTGTGAGCATGGAGAGGGAAGTGACTCACCCAGGAGCTGATGCCAAGTCACCAGCAGCCCTGGGAATAGTCTGGGGATAGAGGAATGACAGTTTTACAGTGGTGCCTCTTGCTTCCTTCACCAGTCTGTCTCTGCTGCTTTTAAAAAGAGCTGAACATTTCCTTGGCATCTGCATCCCCTGGGAGGAAAAAAAAACGTTATTTCCTCCTTCTGTTAATGTGTTTGTAAACTCCAAAAGGACTCCTGTGAGTGCTCAGGGTCTGTGTGAATCTGCAGAGGCATCTGCTGCTCTTAATTATTGATTTCAGTGGGGTTTTCCTTCCCTATCAGGGAATTTCTCCTTTGGTTTCTGCTTTGCCTTTTGCAGGGTGAGGATCAGTGGGGAAAATTTAATCCAGGGATAAAAATTGTGCCCTCTGCATGGTTTGGTTCTGCTCAGGTCCAAGCAGAGGGGATGAAGCAGAGCTCTCACATCCTGCAGAATTTTTATCAGGCACTCCTCAGGCACAAATGAGAGGGATGATGTGTTTATTTGAGTTCTCTCCCTTCCCTGTAGGATTTTATCCTGCTTATTAATTTTACCTGGAGCCCTCCTTGCTGGTGGGTGCCCCCCACCTGATGCAAGACAGATCCAGCTATTTTGTTTTTGGGCCAGAACGTGGAAAACGTGGATGTTTGGGAGCAGCCCTTGTTGCCAGGCTCTTCCTGTTGCCATGGCTTTGGTGTGTGCGTGTGCCAGCCTGGGATTGGCTCCTGGGTTGGGCTGCTCCTTTGGGGAGACACTCTTCAAAATCCCAGAGATGTTTAAAAACGTGACCTTCCCGTCCCTCCCTCCCCTGCACGGGGCCCAGCCCAGCTCTGAGGAGTCACTGCCTGGGTTTTCCCCTGGAAAAGGATGGAGTGGGAGCCAGGGGAGTTCAGACAGGAGAGGTGAGCAGTTCACCTGGCCCTCCACATCACAGCCCTGAGGGGGTTTAAAGCCAGGCTGGATGGAGCTCTGGCCTTGTGGCAGGTTGAGTGTGGAACTGGATGATCTTTAAGGTCTCTTCCAACCCAAACCATTCTGCATTCCACGATTTCTGCTGTTATTTCCTGAATAATCCACAGGGTTGTTGGTTGTTTTCCTGTGGCTTGATGGTGCTAAACAACAGCAGAAGAAATCAGAATTCATTTCCAAGTGGCAACAACACAATTTTTTAAAGCATGATCACTCCCTTGCTGTTCTGACCCCCAACTCTCTGTCCCTGGCAGGGATTTTTGCCTTCAAGTGCTCCAGAGCAGAGGAGATCTTCAACCTGCTGCAGGACCTGATGCAGTGCAACAGCATCAACGTGGTGGAGGAGCCCGTGGTGGTCACCAGGAACAGCCACCCCTCGGATCGGGAGCTGGCCCGGAGCCCCCAGGGCCCCACCAGTAAGAGCCCATCAGTGTGTGTGGGGACAGGCCAGGGGACACAGGGGGGGACATCTGCAGTGCTGCCATCCATCTGCCCCTGGCTCTGTCCCCTGCGTGCTCCTGCTTTGAGGTTCCCGTGTGGAATTTAGTTTACACCTTGAGTATTGTGTCCAGCTCTGGGTGTCTCAGTTTAGGAAGGACATTGAGTGCTGTGTCCAGTTCTGGGCCCCTCAGTTTAGGAAGGACATTGAGTGCTGTGTCCAGCTCTGGGTGTCTCAGTTTAGGAAGGACATTGAGTGCTGTGTCCAGCTCTGGGTGTCTCAGTTTAGGAAGGACATTGAGTGCTCCTCTGCCTTGGTTCCCTCACAGGTCTGGGCTACACTGGACTTCCCAATGGATTTCACAGCTTCCCTGGAGAATCCCTGTCCTACTCTGCAGCCCGGCCCCCCTCAGTGAGCAGCCTGAGACATTCCTCTGTGGGGGAAGACTCTACCCACCCCCTCCTGGGGCCTGAGGAGCAGGTAAAGCCACCCTCAACTCTGCTGGGTGCAATTCTGGGTTTCCCTCACTCAAAGCTCACCCCGGGGATCCCCACACCTTGTCACTCTTTTTATTCTCCTTCATTTTGCTCCTAGAGGCTCCTGCTCTTTGACACTTCACTAGAACTGATGTTCTGCCAAAAAATCTGAATTCTATCCTCAACCCACTGATATTTGGGTGGCAGTTACCTGCCAGCTGTCCCACAACCCCCTAAATTCAGGCCTTTTTTTATTTTTGTTTTTGAGGTTCAGCTCTTTGCTCGCAGTTGTAGAATTTTTAGATTTTTTTCCTACAAAACCCAGCTGGTCTAAGCCACCCCCAGGGAGGCCTTGGCAGGTCTGAGGGTTGTGGGATCACCTGTGAACCACTCGAGGAGACAGTTTGTGAGATGTGCATGGAGCATTGACACAGAACCCCAGAACCACTGAGGCTGGAAAAGATTAAATCCAAGCTGTTCCCAATCCCCACCCAGAGCACTCAGTGCCACATCCAGGTGACACCTCCAGGGATGGGGACTCCAAACCTCCCTGGGCAGCCCCTCCCAAAGCCTGACTGCCCTTTCCATGAGGAAATCCTGCCGATGTCCATCCATGTGCACACACAGTGTGTATCTGCAGCTGGACTCTTTTTGTCTCCCACAAAACCCAAACCAACTTTGACACTTTGCCTCCCTAAACCTTCCCAACTTCCAAAATCCTTTTTTTTTTCCTCATCAACCACTGACTGATCCCCCTCTCCTGGTGGTTTTCTCAGCTGCTTTGCTCTGGTTTCTCTGCTGTCTCCTCCTTTCACTGTCCCTCTGCTTCTTCTCTCCTTGCAGTCCCACACCTACGTCAACACCGGGGAGCCGGAGCCGAGGGGCCGGCACTGTATGCACTCCTTGCCTGAAGCCCACCCTCCTTTCCCCCCTAGGAACCACAGCTGCTCGCTGGAAGACCGCAACCCCCAGGTCTTCCTGCAGCCGGGGGAGGTGAAATTCGTGCTGGCTCCAACCTCCGGCTACCGCCGGCTGTGCCGGCAGCCCCGGGAATGCCGGCCTCACCTCTGCCCCCCCAACAACAACAACAACGAGTGTCAGGAGGGCTGTCCGTCCCCTCAGTGCGTCTACGAGAACCTCAACGGGCTGGTGGCCCCCAGCACTTCGTCCCTGTGCCGGGCTGGCCGCTCCAAAGCGTCCCGGGAGGACGGGAGCTGCTCCCATCGGCGCTCGGCGCTGCTGCACTACGAGAACCTGCCGGCGCTGCCGCCGGTGTGGGAGCTGCAGCCGGGCCGCCACAGGGATGAGGACGCTGGCACGGCTCCCACGCCGTCCCCCAATGGTTTCTCCGAGGCTGGAGAGGAGGAACCGCTGCAGAATTCCATGGGATCGGAGAGCGCGGCCCCGCAGCCCCGCCGAGCCTTCCTGCCCAGAGCCCGGCGCAGCCGCCTGCCCAACGTCTTCAGCTTCGACTTCCCCCGGCCCTGCCCGGAGCCTCCACGGCAGCTCAACTACATCCAGGTGGAGCTGGAGCCTGAGCCCTGCAAGGGACACCAGGACCCGCGGGTGACAGCCCCCGCCAGCCCCGGCGGTGGCCGCCGCACCGACTCGTACGCCGTGATTGACCTCAAAAAGACAGCGGCCATGTCCAGCCTGCAGCGAGCCCTGCCCAGGGACGATGGCACCTCGAGGAAAACGCGGCACAACAGCACTGACCTGCCCCTGTGAGGGCCCCAAGTGCCAGCCCCGTGTCGTGGCTTCTTCGGTCCCTGCCCCCGTGTCGCCAATTCCCTGTTTGCCCATTCCCCGGGGGCCCGGCGTGGCTCCTGCAGCTGCTGCTGTTGAGGCTCATCTGTCTGTCTCTGTCTGTCTGTCTGTCTGTCCTCCCCTCTCTGTGTTGCTCGTTTTTCAAGCCTTTGTGGGATGTTTGGTGACTCGGAGGGTTGGATTCCGGGCAGTGAGTTGGCACAGCCTGGGGTGGGGCAGGGCAGAGCTGGAGCTGGGCAGTCCCGGGGGAGGACTCCCAAAACTGAGCTGGGCAGTGCCCGGGGGAGGGCTCCCAAAACTGAGCTGCTTTAGGAGCTCCCTGCAAATCGAGCTCGTTCCCCGTGGATTTCACATCTCCAGGAGAGCTCTGCAGTGAGCTGGGATTTCACATCTCCAGGAGAGCTCTGNGAGCTCTGCCACTCCAGAGCTGGGATTTCACATCTCCAGGAGAGCTCTGCCACTCCAGAGCTGGGATTTCACATCTCCAGGAGAGCTCTGCCACTCCAGAGCTGGGATTTCATCTCCAGGAGGGCTCTGCCACTCCAGAGCTGGGATTTGCCTTGTGGTTCCAGTTTTGCCTGGAGAGCAGGCAGCTCACGCCATGGCCTTTCCCCCCTCAGCTCACTGTTTGTTCCTGAAGCTTTTTATCCTTCTGTCCCTGTCTCAGATTCAATTTCAATTGGGCAGCTGCAGTTAAACGAGGAGGACACAGAGCCATGGGCACACACTGTGATCACAGAAACCTGATTGCCTAAATCCTTAAAATTCCCTTCCCTGCTTTAGAAGAGGAGGGAAAGGCCACAACCATGAGGGAGATTGGAAGTTTGGTCTAGAAAAACTTTACTTGTGCCATACCCTGCTTTGTTGTTTGTTTGTTTTTTTGTTTTTTTTTTTTAACGAGAGTTCTTTTTGACAGCTGCTGAGAAGTGCTGTGAGTTTATTTATTTCTTTACTTATTTATTTATGAACTGCTCCTTTGCATCCCAGTTCGTTGCCAAACTGATGCCAGTCTGGGGCTCGCAGGTCCCAAAATTGCTCGGTGGCTTTGCTGAGCCACCAGCTGGGGGGAAAAACACTGTGGAAAAGAGCAGCTGGGAATGAAAAATGAATGAACTGGGGGCTGAATGTCACGGGGTGGGTGGGAAATGGAATGGGAGACGTGGGAGTGGGAGCAGAGCCACGGGGCAGCCGAGCTTGGAGTGGCATCAAAGTCGTTGCCTCCACCCACGTGCCTGGCTGGGGCCCTGAGTAGCCTCTGTTCCGTGTCAGGAGTGAATGTGCAGTTTGTTCCCTTAACTACAGACCTGGAAGGGCTAAAATTCCGGGTAAATTTGTGGCCTTTTGCTGTGGATTCTGGGTTTTTTTTTGTCTCGACGCCGGGGTGGCTCTGAGCTGTCCCCGGGATGTCCCCTGGCCCCTCCCCAGGGCCTTTCCCTGGATTTCTCTGTGCCTGTTGCCGTGGAGAGCAGTGCTCTGGGATGCTCTGGGATGCTCTGGGATGCTCTGGAGCCCCACCTCCCTGCTGCCTGTGCCTCGTGTCCCCCTTGTCCTTTGGTGTTTTCCCGCTGTTGACGTCCGTGGAAGAGGAAAAAGCTCCATCTCCCAGCTCCAAGGGCCAGGAGTCTGAGTTTTGGAAGTTCAGCCTTTTTTTTTAATTTGGTTTTTGGTGCTGTCATGTCCTGTTGAGCCGTGACCCTTGTTGGGAGCAAGGCCACGTGTCCCCAAGTCTGAGTGGTGCCATGTTTGTGTCGCAGAACGTGGAGTTCTTGGCTTGCTGTTGCACTATAAATTCCAAGTGTGCCACACGCTTCAATCCACTGTTTTTTTCTTTTGGTTTTGGAAGTCCTTGTGCTTGTCTTCCATTCCTTTGTCCTCCCCGTCCCTTGTGTCACCTGTAACTGAAAGGAAACCCAAGTAATATATTTTTATATGTATAACAAATGACTTTATTTGAAGGGAAAAAAAAAAAATACCAACAAACAACCCTCACCCCAAGTAATGTATCCCCCTAAATCCAGCTTTCATTTAGGGAAGTGAGAGAAGAAATTGTTTATATCTATCTCTATCTATCTATATATATATATAAAAGTTAACTGCGATAAGCTTTAAATAAAGTATTTAAATAAAGAGTTTCTGAGCTGTCAGTGTCACCCTCTGGGGCAGCACAACTCCCTCTGGAGCCTCTGGAGCTGAGAAATACAAAATCCCTTTTTCCCTAGAAAGGGAATAGAGGATGAAATGTTTTCCATTTCCATGGAGGAGGAGGAGGTGAGGGCCCTTTCCAGGTGGGTTAAATTCCAGGGAAGGTGCTGGGGTGGGCTCTGTGTGCCTCAGGTGGCAGCAGCTCAGGGCTGGAGCTGTCCTTGGGTGTAGCCCTGGTTGGTGCCTG
>VXBB01018241.1:342148-388127 GCA_013399915.1 Illadopsis cleaveri | reverse complement strand
GCCCTAGCTAGCTAAACTAAGAGAAAAGCAGATCTCTGTTGCAGCCTGTCCGTGCCTCAGTCAAACATACATGCAGAGGAGTGAATGCAGGATCATTTAAAGGCTGGTCATACATGTGAAGGCTCACATGTAAAGCAGACTAAGTCATTCCACTCATGTGAAGGAAAACAAAAGAGTAGTGTAAAAATTCGTGTCTGATGAGTTGGGCATGAGTTTTCTCAAAACAAAGTCCGTGCTTCTTCTTTTGCTGCTTCGCTCTCAAAATCAGTCTTAAGGCACAGAACATAATATGCAGACTGGGGACACAAGCATCAAAAAGTCACCCTAGGACACCAGGGAAAGAGAAACAAGAACTACATGTTAAGAAAAGAAAGTCCAGAGAAGTAGTGAAGTCTGAACTGAGCAAACAAGCCATCATTTATAGGCCACAAAATCAGTGCTAAGCTGCCAAACCAAAGAGGCCCTTCGGAGTTGCCTAACAGAAAAACCAGCAAGGAAAACATTGTGTATTACTCCCACAAAATGCCATAAAGCTAGAAAAAAGAAGTCAGAAAGTCCTTAGTGATTAAAAAGCCACAGAAACACCAAGAAAAAATAGCTGGGACAGTTTTCAAACATCCAAAAGTGAGAAAACATGTAATTAAACAGAGCCAGGCCTATGGTACTGTATGACAAAACTGAAATCCTAAGAAACCACTTCTTTTTTTCCCTACTTCTCCCACATTTTGCCACATACTTAATTGTGGCAACTGATTGATCTTAGGGAAAAGAATGCTTTTTCACAGTTTTACTTAGAATCGTAGAATCACAGAATAAGCTGAGTTGGAAGGGACCCACTAGGCTCACCCTGTCCAACTCATGGCCCTGCACAGGACGCCCCAAGAACCACACCATGTGCCTGAGAGCCCGAGAGTGTTGTCTAAAGGCTTCTTGAACTCTGTCAGGCTTGGTGCTGTGACCACTACCGTGGGGAGCTCTTCCAGTGCTCGACCACCTTCTGGTGGAAATATGTTTTCCTGATATCCAACCTAAACCTGCCCTGACTCAGTTTCATGCCACCTCCTCAATTCTTACCCCTGGTCATGAGCATGAAGATACTGGTACCTCCAATATACTCCACTTCCCCTTTTGAGGATGTTGAAGACCACAGTGATGTCTCCCCTCAGAATCCTCTTCTCCAGGCTGAACAGACCAAGTGTCCTCAGCAGCACCTTTTTAAGGCTTTCCCGCAAGATCCATCAATGGCTTCCCCTTTGCCATCTTTGTGTGCCCCCTTTGGACACTCTCTAACAGCTTAATATCTCTCTTATATTGTGGCACCCAGAACTGCCCCCAGCACTTGAGGTGAGGCTGTCCCAGGGCAGGACAATCCCCTCCCTAATCCAGCTGATGTTGTGCCTGATGCTACCTAGGACCTGTTTGGCCCTCTTTGCTGCCAGGGCACAGCTGAGTCAAGTTCAACTTGCATTGACCAGGACCCGCAGGTCCCTCCCACAGCATGTCTCACCATCTTCTCTTTCCCCAGTGTATCCCACAACCAGAGCTGCCTCATCCCAGGTGCAGAATCTCACACCTATCCTTGTTATGCTTCATGGTGTTGGTCTTTGTCTAGTTAGTCAAGGTGTCTCTGCAGATCCTCCCTGGCCTCCAGGCAGTCAGCAACTCCTCCCAGTTAAGTGTTCTCTCCAGTCCTTCATCCATGTAATTAATGAAGATGTTGAAGAGCACAGGGTTGAGGGTAGAGCCCTGTGGAACCCCACTTAATGACAGGTTGCCAGCCTTATGTCCCTCCATTCACTATAACCTTTTACACTCATCCTGTGAACCAGTTGCCCTCCCATTGCATAGCATGGTTATTCAGCTGTGTGCTGGGTGTCTTATCCAGAAAGATATTGTGAGAGACAGTATCAAAAGGTACTTCTGCTCCTTTTTTCATCTGTCTCTCTGTTCTTTGTTTTTACCTTCCTGAGTGTTGATCCCCATGAAGCAGCTGATGCTTACTCTTTCTTTCTGAGAAAATACAGGGAAAGAAGAAAAAACAAAAGAAGAAGATATCTTAATCAATGGCTCAACTGTAGGAAAAAATCCAGTGAAACACAGGAGAAGGGAGTAAGGATTACAGACGGGGTGCACCTAGTGAGGAGGAATTCACGACATGGTTGCAAATAAATACTGTGAGGTATCTTTTTGCTATAATGTTTGAAATTGTAACAATCACAGATTCATAGAAGTTAAGAATGTCAAACAGATCTGTTAGCTCAGCAGTATATTCCATAAACTATTTATAGTGATGTGTTACATATAGAAAGAAAATTTGAGTGTTTAACTTTGTCTAGGATTTTTAAGTTTTTCTAGAGACTAGATACTCCTGACCTTTTGCAAATCACAACTTTTTTTTCCCTTTATTTTTACTGATTCTCTTTCATTTCTCAGCAATACCACAGCACCAACCACAGCAATAATAACAGTAAATAGTAACATTAAACAATAAATAGTATAATGGATTAACGGAGTATTTGATAATTTAAATAATAAAGTGATTTGTGTTGATTCTCACAGTAAACAAAAAAACTACTGTAGGTTTGTTTAGTGCCCTCAGGGCAATGGGGTGAAATGCAGTGGCATCATGGAGGAGCAGAGTGGGCAAAGCACTGTTGCACATAAGGACACCCCAAGCATCACTTACAAGTGGGGCACAAGGTCCAGTTGTCAGGTTCCATCTGCCATATATCATGTTTGAATCATTGCATGACATAAACACCTTGCCCAGATCCTAAAATCACACTGTTAGGATCAGGTTGACAGGGGAAATAAGCTGACATTAGCTGAAAATCTGCAAAAATAAGAAGATTTTTTTTGGTGTCAGGGCAGTAGCTCTTTAAGATTTTTTTAGTCCTATGTAGCCTAAAAATAAGACCAGTGCTCACTCCATCCCTGAGATGTTGTCTGGAACACATAAACACTTTTTCAACATCTGTATTTTCAAAAACAGCACATTTTTTGCTTGTCTGTTCTCTAAGCCAGTGAGATGAGAGTACTGGGAATGCCCTTTGTCCATGGAGTTTGTAGGAGTTAAGCGGTGACAGAAGGCACTACAGATCCTTCACAGAAGTTTGTTATTGTACAAAATTGCAATCTAAATGAGAAAACTTTTATTTACCAGAGTTCAATCCACATGCAATTAGACAGGCATCCTTGCTGGAATAAACCGCTAATTCTTATATGATTGGTTAGTAGATGCTTTGAAGGTTTATTTTCCAGTGAGATGACAGCCTGTTTTCTCTCTGCACAGCCATCTGTATTCATATGTTTCCTTACTAAAAACACCTGTGTGGATGGTCACTTCTCTCTCCAGGGGGTGCCATCATTCATATCAAGGTGTTTACTAACAACTTATGTGTGTTCACTGCTGAAGGGAAGTTTCTGCAAACAGTATAGTCATTTTTGTGCAAAAATGCTCTTAAAACCACTGCTGTGCAATTGCAGATTGGTAGGACACTGATCCTTTCTTTATATTCTGTACTTCAGTTAAATCAGAGAACCTGTGAAATCAAGAGTTAATGCAAGATAGGTCACAGTATATGAGCACATCTCCCACCATGTGGAGGCATTGCAAAGAATTCAACTTTCTTACATCTTCCACTGCACTAATGCATTAAAATGAATTGTATAAGGCTGAATTACGGTTTTTCCTTTGGTTTAGACTAGCATATCTATTTCTTTTCAGATACTACGTCTGTTACATTATGGTCTTTGCTAGAGCAGTGAAACTGCTTCTGAAATCTTTTATTATTATTATATGCATGCCAAAAAACTGGAGTAACTGACAATATAAACCTCAATGAAAAGCGTGTTGTAAAACAATGATGTTTTCATGTACCTAATAGGGAATGTTACACAATCTGCTAAAAGTAAACATTTTGACTGCCATTTAAGAACATATTAATAGTTGCCATATACACTACCATACACTCATTCCAGCTGTTGCACTTTAAAACTGTACTTTTCCGTTATATTTTATTTATTATTTTATTTTTTCCAAAGTGTGACGGAGTGTGATCTTGTCAGTTAAGAAATGTAAGCCAGGGTTCCCTATATCTGAAATTTGCTTAACACTACCTGGGGGACCTTGAAGAGAATAATTAGACCAAGACTGTCCCAAACATCAATGGCAAAAGTTAGGCAGCTGCACTTCTGTCTGTTTGTTAAATAGAAGATTGCTTTTCCCATCCCATCTGCCCATTCATTTGATATGGACCTGATTTTTGTTATGAATCCCATTTCTTTTGCTATATAGATATCTTTCCCCAATGACAGTAAGTTCTTTCAAGTCCATTATGTTTGCAAACCTCACCTTTTTTTGTGTGGGCGGAATACTGCTGTAGGTAGCATGAGATTTGGAAAGGCCGGAGTGGATTTATTGACTGCTTAATAGTTTCTCAGTAGCAGTTTTCAAACAACATGTTGGATAATTTTCTTAGTCAGAGTTGCTTTCTGAAGAGCAATTCATTGGACTTTGGATGTGTAGGTCTAACACTGAACAAAATCCATCAGATGTAATAACACTCAAATAATTATTAAAAGGTAGGCATTCTGACTTCATCAGAAAATATTACTACCTACTGTAATTCATTTAAAACTCCCATGAAATTCATCTGAACTCCTATAGTCTTCATATCTGCTCTGCTGGAGGAGCATTCTTATTCTATGAGATGTTGTGGCCATGCAAGCCTTGAGCCATGACTCTGACAGTAGGACATTGCTTTGCAGGCAGGTATTTACCATTCATTATTGAGGGAGTCTCCCATTCTTTATCACTGCATGTCAGATTTTCAGGACTAGCCTGGTGGTGGAATTAGAACCACAGCAGCTCTGTGACTCCTTTGTCCTCAGGCCATAAGGCATCCTTCTAATTTCAGGGTGGTGCAGAGCAAATTCAAGAAGTCAGGCAACCTAGTCCAGCTAAATATAGTCCACATTACTTATTGGAAATACTCTCTGTGCTCCAATTATCTTCAATCTTTTTAACAGATTTCTGTGTCCTTCAGGATTTGCTTCAGCATAAAACTCTGTAAATAATTAAATGCGTTGATTACAATAAAAAAATTAGATTGTGCTGCAAGTACTTATCCAGCTGTGGTTTTACTGAGAAAGACATACTCTTCTTAGGTAGGGCTGTACAATCAACATGTGCAGAAATGTGTCACACATATAAGTGACATTTTACAGCTTTTCAATCACTAGCACTAGTTTACTCATTCCTGTGTTACAGATGGAACTTATATACCAAACCTAGATCCCAGTGTTCTGAGCAAAAAATCTCACCAATTGAATGACTGTAACAGAAATAAGGAATTACCAGATTTTCCAGGTTAAGATCTTAATTTTATGGTTGCTATTTCAATGTACTCATCAGCCCACGTGCTGATCAGGAGATGTCTGAAGCAGTATCTAGGACAGCCTTTCTTCTTGCAAGGAGATGAAAATATCTCCTCCTAGCAAAGGGCTTATCTTGTTAAAGAATCACAGAGGGGAGATCTGTGGACTTTTTTTGCCTTTATCCCTTTCGGCATGCCATAAAAGATTTCAGGAAAACAGAAATGGGCAGAAAAGCAAGTTTTCTGGTTCTTGGATATAAAGCAAGCTGTAAACAGGGAAGCAAGTGGTGGAAATCACCACGGAGGTTGCAATTGCAAACTACAAATCATGCAGGTTTTAAAGAAAAATTATAGTGTACGAAGGCTCCACCAATATACCAATGCTTGCAAGGTCTCACATTAAAAACTCATCAACCTATTTTTATGCACTATGTATCTGCAGATAAAATAATTTAAGATGTTTAAAACACTCCTGTCTGAAACAACTTTGATTTTAGCTGGGCTTGCGACTGGGAAATATCAAAGGCTTTAAAAACTTGCCATTTCCAAATGGTCCAAATTTTGTGCATATGCTTTTGTGTTTGATATGATGACAACAATGAAGGCAAAAGCATTTCTCAACTGCTCCTCAGTTCAGGTGCAGGTTCATGCAGCTGCAGCACATGGCATGGAGCACATGCTGCCAGTCAGGTTAGCTCTCATGGTTATGTGATCTCACCTTCCTATCATTCAGCCTTGCTTATCAGGATTTGTTTTTACAGCATGGTACCAACCTAAGAAAAAACGCTGATTTGGCAATGTATAGTTCATTTATATCATGACTTAAACTGCCCTCTGATGAAGGGTCTGTGTGCCCAAAATCATAGAACCATGGAATGCCAGGTTGGAATGGGACCTCAAGGATCATCTAGTCTAACCTTTCTTGGCAAAAGCACAGTCTATACCACACCATGGCCCAGCACCCTGTCCTGCTTGATCTTAGAAGTGCTCTATGCTGCACAATCACCACATCCATGCAGAGCTCATGCTGGAGGCTGATTGTTCAGTTGTGCAAATTTATTCTCTTACATCTAATCAGAAGACCACAGGCATCATTTGTTCTCAATAACCCTTGTATTTTTCATGTGACTCTTTGTAAAAAAGGAACTCCATACTCTCTGTATCTAGGCTGTAAATGCTGGAACATGGTGATAAGGTATCCCCAAAGTCTTCCATGTCTCAAGGCTGAACAAACCCAATTCTCTCAGTCATTCCTCACATGTCAGGATTCCCAGGCCTTTGATCATCTTTGTGGTCATCTCTGGGCCCTCTGTTTTGTACACATCTATTTTGTACAACAGGGGCCAAAACTGAACACAAGATTCAAGGTGAGACCAGGCAAGCACTGAATGGAGCAGGATAACAGCTTGGTCATCTTTGCTGGTGATGCCCTTGATGCCACCCAGCCTCCTGTCACCTTTCTGTGCCACAGCAGCCCACTGGTCACTCATACTGAGCTTCATCCACCAGGTCCTTTACCACAGAGCTGCTCCCCAGATGGGCAAATCCCAGTCCATGCTGCACTTCTGGAGTACACTTCTCCAGGTGTTTAACAAGGAACATCCTACACTCATCCTAGCTGATCTTTGTGAAGTCCTCATCAACCCACTCTTCCAGCCTATCCTGGTCTTCCTGCAGGGTCTTTCTCACAAAGTCTCTGCCTCCTCCTGGAGTTTGTTATCTACAGCAAATTTCATTGCGTTGATGCCTTAGGAAGGCTGACCTGAAACAGAGACTGCACAGAGCTAGAGAATAAAGCAGGTATTTATTGAAAGGCCTCCAGGATACACCTTGGGCAGGACAAGAACCTGACCAGGGCTACACTCAAGGTGGACAAAGAATGGACACAAAATAACTGACTGGTCAGAAAATCTTACACTTTTATAAGTTTTGGTCCATTTGCATATTAGGGTTTAATTGTCCAATTACAGCTCCAGGTTGTGAGGTCCCATCCTTCTTGTTCCCCCCTTCAGTTCACTGTTGTTTGTGCTGTTGGGCTGAAAGTTATCCTTGGTTCTCAGCAGGAAAAGGCTTTGTTTTGTCTACCTACTCTGTGAGGAGAGCACACTGGCACTTAATCTGAGGCTCAGAATTGCACCCCTAGGCAGCACAGAGTCTGAAAAACATGAGAGCTAAAACTTAAGGCATCAGGGTCACACTTGATTCCATCTTCCAGATCAGTTATGGAGATACTAAACAGCACTGAGCACAATGTTAACCCTGAGGAAACACAATTGTAGCCAGTTTGAAAAGAAGATATTTTCCAACACCCCCTGGGTGCCACCTGCCAGCCAGCTGCTCCCACACTACATGAACCACATGTCCAGACCATAACACAACAGTTTCTCTAGGAGAAGGTTGTGGTAAGTGGTATCAAAACCCTTGCCAAAACCGGGTGGACAATGTTCACCACTCATCACACATCAACCAAGCAGATTACTTTGGTATACCCTCTCAATAAAGCTCTGAGTGAGCTGAAATTTGCTGTTCTAAACCCTCATCAAATCTAAAACCTCAGTACTAACCTTCAGTGTTCTCAAATGAGTCCCAAACTCCTCAATATTGTGATCACAGCAGCCACACCAAGCGAGATAAGACAAAGCAGATTTTCTTGGTTTGTGAGTGCAAAAAGAAAATGTTGTTTTTCCTCATGATTTTTGTCAGTCATCCATGAATGATAACTCTAAAAATAGTAACAAAGTTATAGAAATCATTGTGCAGTGATTTTTTTTTTTTTTTTCCCTGAGACACTTGCAGTGCTTGTATTATAAATACCTGGAGCGGCCTCCCTTTTGCTACACCTTGAATTTGTCAACACCAGACAGACATTGCTGAATATGTGTTCAAGTCTGTTCACCGCCCCAGTGTTTGCTTGTCTGAGTACTCAACAAGCAGTGTTCAGCAAACACTGATTTTAATTTGCCTCTGCAGAGGAAGAAGTACATAGCTCATACTGCAAAAAATGTAGATTAAAAGACCAGATTCTGAGTGCTGCTTCACTGCTTTTGAGCAATGCATGAAGGTAGGCCACGGCATATTTCTGAAAGGACAGGCACTAGTTTTACACTCGAGCTGTCTCATCTTTTAAACTCTTTTCCTATTTCCAGTTTTATTTCATGTATCAAGTATTTTTCCACATTTTAAAAATCAGCTTGTTTGGGTATCTTCTTTTAATTATCTGGCTTTCTGCTTGAAATTATTGTAGAGATCATGACTAGTAATTATAAGTAGTAATATGTTTTGATGAATATTACATAGCCAATATTGAATTTTGCAACCTCACTGATTCCATTCATCCTGCTGTATTACATTGCACAATGTGACCATATTGAGCAGATAAATTATAGCTTAAAACTATTTTTCACTTCAAAGTACTTCAATGATCCTTGGATAAAAGTTTGAAGCCACTGAAGTTGTCAATTAACTTTATTTCAAATTTCAGTGACAGTTAGTATAAGTAATATCTTTAGTAGAATGAGAAAAGACAATTAAAATACTCACAAATGGCTTTGTGGACACAGGATTTCTTCTTTTGTGTTATAAAAATACTTGTATTCACTACAACATTGTGTTGAAATAGTGGTACCTGTCGGACAACTCTGTTCCCACATCTGATGAATTAGTGGAAACTAATTAATCAGATAATTATTCCCAGTCTCACTGGCACTAATGGCTTGCACAACCCATGCTTGCACATATGTAACAGGGCACCATTATAGGACCCTATAAGTGTTACCAACAGCTGTTGGAAACTACAAACTCAGCACATGAAATATTATACAAAGCTATTGGCTTATTTTTAAAACCTGTTAATATTAGAGAATAGTGTGTACAATCTTAGTCTATACATGGTATGACCTATATTCCTTTCTCTATAGGTAGGAAATCATAACAGAATTTAGAAATATTGTCTGAGATCAAATGACACTGAATTTGTCACTGTAAAAGTGCATATGTAAATAAAATCTAGATTTTACCTCAAGTCCCTGATTCAGTTGCTGTGGCTAGACACGTTTGCTCAGCCACAGAGATGATAAATTGAGAAGCAATTGAGTAATGTTGCTTCCAGCTGTAAATCAAACAACAAATGTGAAACATATTACAGCTTTAGAAATTAACCCAGTTCACATACATCTGAGATTTAATATCAGTACAGCCTTTGGAAAGAAACTCCCTATTTGGTACCTTACACCACTGATTTCCAAACTATGTTGACTGCTTCCCTACTGTTAGTACATATATTTGTGTATGTGCACTGACATGGCCTGCTTTGTTCAAAACTTTCCCTGAGAGATGCCTCTGCAAAGACAACAGGTGCATGTGGACTTTTCAGGGACTCTTTCATTGCCAGGAATTCCAGCTAATGAAGAAAAGATCCCATATAACTTTAGCATACATTTTTCCCTGCTGGCCATCATACAGGGCTCTCCAGATAGTCCCAAGTCTGTTTATCATTAATTTATTTCTTTCATAATCAAACTGTTCTTCCTGAACAGCAAATCTTTCATCTGCTGTAAGAGCATTTGCTTCAGAGGGCAAAGGGCATATCAGTCACTTGTTAATAACAAGGTCAGACCACTTTCAATCCCACAGTCTGCTGCAGCAGCTCAACTTGGTGGCCATGAGGAAAAAGAGCCACAAGAGTCACTGTTCTTACTCTGGCAGACAGAGGGGATTTTAGGGTCTTCCCTGCACCCCCTAATCACAACAGGCATTTCTGTCTCTCCTCCTGAGAGCCACATAGTTCACATTTTCCCTGTACAAATAACTGCTCAGGCCCCTTTTTTCAAAGAGCCTTTATTAAACCACCAACTATTTGCTGTCAAGACATTTAGGATGAAATCATCGTGTTAAACAAATAAACGCAGCTTCATACAGATCTCTGCTCTGGGAGCCGAACAAGAAAATAATTTCTGTCTGCTCTCCACAAAAGCGGCTGGAAAGGCTGAAAGAAAAATATTATTTTTACTTCATTGTGTGAAATATCGTTTTGGAGGATCTGTCGCGTTGAGCGTTTGAAGAGTTGTTGCTGGCAGGTTTCAAGGGTCCCCTGGGTTGACCCCCTGGGATTGTTTTCTTCATTAATAAACTTTGCATGATGTGTGTTAAAAGGAACATTTTGTTTGCTTTGTAAATAAGGGATGTCAAACAAGAAGCAGAAGCCTCGCAGACACTAGATGAGGTGCTCTTCAAGGGCAGGAGATGCTTGTGTGGAAAAATAAAAGTCTCAGAGAAGCTGAGAGTAATGTGACTGCCCTATCCAGGCTGAGGCATTGCTGTGGAAACTATTCTGCCTGTGAACTCGAATGAGATAGCTTCTTTGCAAATCCCAGAGAGAAAGAGGCACATTGTGCCTTAAAGCAGCAGGAGGGATACTTAGGAAGGCAAGTGCAGGAGCATCTACCCAAAGCTGGACAAAGCAGGCAAGATGGTGCAGAGAAGGCATTGCCACCATGTCTTGGTTTAGAAAGGCAAGTGTCTGCTAGGGAANCCTCTGGGAATCCAGTGCAAACCAACTGTCCTGGTCTGAACTTCAGGTTTTAACCAGGTCGGAATGGTTGGCTCCTCCCACTGGGTGGAGCATCTCCCAACAGGATGATGTAATTTTATCAGTCATTGGTGTGCCCTGATGGCCCATTAACAGCAGATATCCCCTGGAGGGAGGATGGGTCGTGGAAGAGATTAAAAAACACTGCCCCAGCTGGTTTTAACAGCTGCCCATTAACAGAAGACACCCACCCCCTCCCCCTGGAGTTATGAGGAGTGGGTTGCCCAAGACATAAAGAGAAACACCTTCCCAGCCGATTTCAACAGATGGCGAATAGAATACACACTTTTGGTTACATATTGCAACTTGTGATACATCACAACTTGAGATACATGTGGAAGAAGACCTTTCTGCAAGCAGCCCCAAGGAGAGGGGCTGAAGAGCATTTCTGCACCAGCATTTGACAGTCTGATGCTGCTGTGGAAATTTCTGTGATAAAGCTTTTGACTGGATTTAAGACAGTAATTTGCAAGAAAGCAATCAGCCTTTTGCTGGTCCTGGGGTTTTCTCTCCTATCACAAAGCAGAAGTAAAAATAGTCCGTTTATTTTATGTTGCCTGCCTCCTTGCCTGTACTGCCACTCAGCTTTCCCACTGCTTCTGAACCTATTCATTTTGCATCTGTTGTTGTCTGCCCCCTTAACTAACCCTAATAAACCTTATAAAACAATTCAGCTCCTGTCATTCACAGCTAGAGTATCTGAAATACATCAGAAATGCCACAGCCAGGAACCAGTGTCACTTTGGGTGTTTCAGGCAGGGGTAGAAGTAGGCAGATAGGCCATGAGACCCCTGCTAGGCATTGGATGGACCAAGCCCCTCAGCTTGCTTTACCCAACCTGCACATATTCCTACAGTGTCCTATTCCTCTGGCTGTCATCACAGGGAAAAAAAAAAATACCCAGACTGCTTAAAACTTGTTTACATTAGGAAGAGAACAGTCAAACACACTGTTTAAGAGATGAAGAAGGATCAAGTCTCTAACTTCAGTGATCCAGGAGAGGAAACATTTCAGTGTCCAAGAGTCCTTGGATGTAGTTACAGCTGACAGGATTCTACCTACATTTACCATTTTGTGCAAAGCTGTGCAGTGCATCAAGAAGAGATGCGGCTTCCACAGCTGAGCCTCAGGCCAGCTTTAGAAGCAATTCTAAAACAAACATGAAATTAACAATATTACCTTTTCCTTAATCTGTATTGTACCTTTATTACTGAAATACTTATGTAGGTCACATACCATACAGCCAGTAAGCCCACTAAGCTGATTTCAGAGCAATGTTAATAACAGAAAGAAAAATGTTTAATTTGTCTACAATAAATAAATATGTTGTTTCAATAATTATTGTCACAAAAAATGATGAAAGGCAAACAAGTTTTTGAAGAGATAAATCAGGTGCAGAATCTTCAGAGTCACCATAACTGGTGATGGTGACAAATAGAATTTCAGTTAATTTAATTGGCCAATAAGCATAAATGATGGAAGGGTGTCTACAAAAATGATAAAAGAAAAACAAAATGGGTTTGAAGTTACTTGCAGTGGATTTAGAATGGTGAAACAAGATTTTAAAAATCCGTTTTGTCTTTAGAAACTTGATTATGTATATCTCATTCCTCAAGTTCTCTGCCTGGAGTCCCAGCTTCTGTTGTCTTAGAGTTACTGACACTCTTAAATTTTTTTGTGCAATGGATAAGATTAATTAAGAATTTGCTCTGTGTATATATGGTTATGCCATATATAGTCTTTCCATGTAAAAATGTTGCTATTTTGATTTTGCATCCAAATTCCCCTTTACTGATTCTTTATAACCAAGAAACCTAATTTTGATTCACAAAATTTGCTTGATCTTAAGAGGAAACAGGCAGAGTACCTGGTCTGGGTTAAGTGAGTTGCACTACCAGCTATTTATACAGATTTTGAGTTTACATGAGGGTAGGACACTTTCATTGACAGGATGGACTAGAAAGCTGCCACAAATTTTTCCAGGTTTGGGCACTTAGTTGAAAAACAGGTCAAGTTATTTGTTATCAAGTGCTAATTTTTACTGAACTTAGCAATCATATGAAATTACTATCTTCATCTTATTCTTTTCTAGACAGGAGATATCCCTTGAACTGGTGGCCCTAATGGCAACCATATCAGAGGTACCAAAAATGGCATGAACGTAAAAATTGAGGTGATCCATTTGAAAGACAAAGTTCTGATCAGATAACAATATGTAAAAAAACCCCAGCTGGGTTGGAGGAAGTAAAGTTTTGTCCAGGTTATGTCAAGACTTAAAAGCACTAAATGTGGAAGTATCCTTAAATGATGTCTAAATATTCTTAAAAGAAATTAGAATTTACGCTGGTATCCCTAAAAACAGAGCTACATGTAGTGACAAGTAAAATATCCTGAAGCATTGCCTCATGAAGTTTTAGCAGCAGTGTACCATGATACACAACTTTTCGAGCCTTGAGCTTCAAACAAGAAGACATTTATTGTGGTTACTACATGGATTTTTGGTGATAAAGGTCTAAGGTTTGTATGGTGACAGTACTAGGGACAGGTCTTCTTTCCATGTGAATGGTGTTCAAACAGATCAGAAAGATTAGCATGCAAATCACCTCTAAGTTCATAAAGACCATATCTTACAGGTGTTTGGATAACCCCTTTTAAAAATTAAGATTCTTCTGTGAACCTCCCTGGGTAGGCTGTTCACTAGCCTTGGAGTTAATTAATTGTCTAATCTATCTTCTTTGCTCAAGTTAGTGCCCTTTTTCACATTCTGTCCCCAGTGGACATGGAAAATGATTGATCACTGTCCTCTTCATAACAACTTTTTACATATTGGGAAATTGTTATCCCTTCCTCCCCCTCCCTTTGAGCCTCATGCTTAGTCTTCTCTTTTCTAGACTAAACAAACCCAGTTCTTTCAACCTTTTCTCGTAGGTCATGTTTTTTAAACCTCTGATCATTCTTGCTGCTCTCCTTTGCACTCTCTTCAATTTGTCTACATCTTTCTTGAAGTGTGGTTCCCTGAGCTGTACAAAGCACCTCAGCTGAGCCCTCACCCATGTAGCCTAAGCAGAACACTTACTACTTTTTTCATGATAAGACATTCCAGGTGAAGGACCAAAGAATAATATTTGCTTTTACCCTAATACTGCACCAGCAAGTCATGGTATTATGGTTGCCTATGACTTCCAGATCACTTTCCACAATACTGCTGCACTCATAATCTTTCTTAACTTGTAGAAACAAGTTTAGATTGTTTAGATTCTCCTTAACCTATCTAATGTATTTCTGTCTCCTTTATTTCATCATGCAGGCTTCAGACCACCCCTTCTATTTACCAAGACTATTTTTTATCTGATCATATCCTGCAAGGAGAGCCTGTATGATACCAACTGACACAGTTCATACAGGTTGTGGCATGGTGTGGTCTGTGACCTGTCACTGTCCCAGGACCATGTTGATGTCTTGGGAGGGCTCACCTGGAACAGAGACTGCACAGAGCTAGAGAATAAAGTAGGGATTTATTGAAAGGCCTTCAGCATACACCTTGGGTAGGACAGGGCCTGAGCAGAGCTACACCCAAGGTGGACTAAGAATGGTCACAAAATGGCTGAACTGGCCATGAGGTCTTACATTTTTATAAGTTTTGGTCCATTTGCATATTAGGGTTTAATTGTCCAGTTACACCTTCAGGCTGTGAGGTCCCATCCTTCTTGTTCCTCCCTTCAGCCCACCCTTGTTTGTGCTTTTGGGCCTGAAAGTTGTCCTTGGTGTCCAGCAGGAAAAGGATTTGTTTTGTCTCCCTACTCTGTGAAGAGAGCTGACTGGTACTTAACATGAGACTCAGAACTGCACCCCTAGGCAGCACAGAATCTGAAAAACATGAAAGCTAAAACTTAAGGCTTCATTATGGGTCATATCATGTCTTTAGTCTCAATGACATATGTGCCATCCTCCAGTCCCAGTAACTCACCACACATGCAGAGAAGAAAGTTTTGCCCACCTCACACATTCACCACGATGGATGTGCTGCTGAAAGCAATTCAAAGAGCAGCTTCAGCCTCAGTTCCCCTAGCTAGGGAGCCCCTCTGAGAACACAGCTCTCCTGCTTGAGTGCATCCCATATGACACCAAGTATGAATCAAATGTACCCCACATATATATTTTCTTTGAAGTAGAATAATCTGCTTTTAGGATGACTTCATAAGCCTGGACTGCTTTGCCTCATACTTTGTCTTCTGAAACCTGATGCACTGGTTCCTTCAGTTTAATATTTTACTTTTTTGAAATGTAATATTGTTATTCTTCTGCTCTTCTTACTTCTTTCCACCTGTTCAGCCTTCCTTTTTCATCCTGTGGTCAATTTTCCTCTGCCTCAGATTCTAATCAGATTTTTCAAGAACCAGTGTATCTCCCCCCATAATGGTCCTTTTCCTTGAACCATTTTCTGAGGACAACTTGACATTTTCAACACATTCTGGGAACACAATGGACCATTTTTCACTTTTGCAACAGATGAGCAAGCTCTGCTGAAACTATCCTTTAGATATTTCTATATTAAAGGACCCAGGGGTTATATATTTTACAACTTCCACCTCACCATCCAGTAGGATGATTTGTAGTTCAACCCTGCTAAATCTTGCTAGCCCCAGAGATAGCCAACACTGCTGCCTCGTGCATGTCTCTGAAATTTCAAAATAATTACATAATCACTATTTAGGTTCTTATATCAATACATAACAGGACTTACACTTGCATTTTCAAAACAAACCTACAAAACAATATAAATAAATCTACAAATTTAAAATAAAAATAGAGAACCCAGCTGTTACAAAACTGGTGGTGAAACTTGCTTTGACATGGTCCTCAAATTCTTGACATTTGTCTGAAGATGCATCAGCAAATTGTTTTGCTATGGTATTTAATTTTTCTCCTGTCATGTTTCTTTCCCCACATTTGTTATCTACTTAAAAGATTTTTCCTGGATCTCTGTTTCTGGGTTTTGTTCATTTGAAGGTCCTCTCAGTAGTTTCCTTCAAAGCCAGTGGAAGCCAAGGCTCCACAGAGAATTTTTCACTAGAGTGCTCCCACTCCTGACTGATTCTCCTTTGCAACATACTGTCTGGTGTCTAAGGAAGCCAAAATCCTTCTGTCAACACTCTGTGCAGCCAAGTACTCTCCTTTAGCTCTGACTTTCATAATCTCTGGGTTCACATTCAGACCCTCTGTTCTTAACCTGCCAGAGCTGTGCAGCTGCTGGCTCATGTGGACCCAGTAAATCACCCAAAGTCTTCCCTCCCCCATCCTCCAGCTTCTCTCAGCCTGGTTCTGGGTTATTCCAAGCTGCCTTTCTTCTCTGACCCACCATTGCCCACTCTTTCCATTCATTCCTCTGCTGTGCAGGGGCCTCCTGAGGTGCTCCTGGCAGCAGATGCTCCCATTGCATGTCCCTTGCCTGGCCAAGGGTTCTCCTGGCTCAGCTGTCACATCCACCTCTCCCGTGTCCCCTTCCCATGCTCTGCTCCCCCACGGAAGGCTGCCACAGCCTATCCACTTGTCTGTCTTCTGCCTGAAGATTTCAAAAGAAGGCATTGTGGATTTTTTCCGGCAGTGGGTGATAGCAGGGACAAAGCAGTGATGGAATTCTTGTCATAACTTACCTGGTGAATTAAGACCCAGATTAGAAACAAAACTGGTGACTTTATTCTAGTCAGGAGCCTCCAGTCATGTCTGAGTTATGGAACATCTGCAGAGGTCTAGAGGGTCTCTTAATTCTCCCACAGATTAGAAAATATTATCTGGCCTGCTCTATACTCCTGACATGGATAGTCCAAGTGATTTGTTCTGGGTCACTCAGCAGAAAATTTCCATTTCTCCTAAGCATTACCAGGCTAGACTCTGCTGCTTTCCAGGTTCAAAGTTTTTTAGTTACATCTCCAATGTTTGGATTTTTTAATTGTTTAGTTTGTGTGACATGGCATATTTAAGAACATTGTTGCTGTGGCATTTCTTCAAGACAATAGATTTTACAGTTACCAACTTTGTTCAGTGACTGGGTTAGTACTCTTTGATGAAGCCTGTTCATTCCTCTATATGACTTCAGTAATATAAAAAAGATATATTGCTGCAGAATAAAAATCAAGTTTTGGAACTTTTCAGTTCAAAGCCATCTTTGTTACAAAGGCACTTTCTTTTTTTTTTTTTTTAATTTTTAGTTTTTAATTTTTAATAACGGACTCTTTCCATTGACGAGTTTTTGACATAGCCTTGGTGTTTGAAACAGCTTGCTGATGTTTTCTTAAATTACATCCTCTTGTGGGTCTGTAAAATCCTGAAGTTATTACAAATAAATAAACGAAATTTCTCTTCATGATGTAAACCAGCTTTGAATGAAGTCATTGAGTGGAAGTTTGACTTGGATTGCTTCTGAAAAATTGCTCAGACCCAAGGCAAAGTTCTGCTTTTCCTCTGTGTGCTGCAGAAATTGGTGAGCAGCTGTTCTAAGTCAACTGAAGGGAGCAAACCCCTGTTGCTTAATGACTTGTTTTAATTTCCAGTGGGAAACCAAGTATCAGAAAGTCTGTACTCTCCAGTCCTTTTTCTTTCATTCACTTTTTCCAAGCAGTATCCTCCTGAGCAAGTGTGATTGAATTACGTGAGATCTGAACTTTCCCTTCTCCCTTATGTTATGCATCTTATCCCATCAGGCAACCCAGTGGGCCTTGTGCTTCCACTGATCAGTGGAATTGGCAGCAATATTTAATGACCTGTTCCATTCTGAGCTCAACCACGAAGGCTGTGACACCAGCATGAAGAGCAGACAGCACAGCTCAGACTGCTGTGAGGCACAAGACAAGAGCAAGCAGTGCTGTGAAATTATGCTTGCACTTCACCTGGTTCTCTCCCCATTGCTGCCCACTGTGGTCCTCTGCTCTTCCACAGACCTTCATCACTCTGATGGAGAGCCTTTATATCACTGAGACAAAAATCAGACCTTCTGTGGTCCCCTGCAAGGACTGAAATCTGAGTCTGTATCACCTCAATGACAGTTTGCTCCAGTGAACTATGAGGAGATGCCAAAAAAAGTTTGGTTGATCTCTTGTAGATTCAGGAGATACGTTTAGTCTTAGCACAAAGCTGCACATTTCTTCAGCTAACATCTGGAGCTCTGATCACTTACATTTATCATTTTGTCTTTTCCTTTTTTGTACAGTTTTCACAAATACCCATCAACAACCCAAATACTCAAACAGATACAAATCATTTAATCTGTCGAGCATGTAAAACAAAATGCTCATAATGAGCTTTTCAATTATTTCATTAACTGCACTAATTCGTTAATTCACTTTAATTATTTCATTAGGTGTACTAATAATTTAGCAATACAAGCAACAAATAATTTCTCATTTATATATCAAATATATCAAATAAATATCAATATGTTTATTTTTATAGATTATAGATATTTATATATTTATTCAAATATATATATTAATATTTCTATATCAAATAAATAAAATCTCATGATACTGAAGACAATGGCCAGGGCAACCTGCTCTCAGTTTTCCTAAGAGACAGTTAGATTCTGACACTGGAGTGGAAAGCCATGTTTAAATGATGCTGCTATCTGAAAAGCCCTGTGCAAACATTGAGATTGCTTGTGGAGTGAGGTACTACCTGGTCTCAACCACAATTAACAAGTATCTGGCACAGTCTTCACAGGAATCAAATCATGGATGAGGAAAAATACAAGTGAGACAGCAGGACCTGAAAAGTAAAATGGAAGTTATATTACATGGTACAACTTGAATTGAAAAGAAAGCAGTCTGTCGTAGGTGAAAGTCTCAATGAGTATGACATTTAGCATTGTGGCTGAGATCTAAGTGCTCTTTGCTCCTTCTCAGGTGATAAAGTTCTTTAGCAGGGTTGCTGCCAGAGGGTTGGCACTCTGATTCCCCGAGGGCTGAACACTCACACCACCATATTCCCCAGCTCTATGGACAGATGTTAGCTCTGGTTGGAGAGTGACGTTTTATTCCTACCCCTCCCTCCCCCTACCCTGAAATCTATGAGCTGAAAATCAAAATACTGGCAGGTATTTCTTTGTACCTGGAAATGCTGTCTCTCCAGCCTCTGGCAGAGCTTTCAGGACCACTTCTTCCGCTCCTCCCAGTGAGATGAGGAGATGTCCCACCTCATCCTGCTCTGTGGGATGGAGGTCAGTCGAGCGGCACATTTTGTCAGATTGAGCATAACCAGACATCCTGACTGAGATCAGGAGAGCTGCTACATCCAGCTTCCAACCACAGCTCCCATGGAACTTTGTGGCAGCATTTCAGTGTGGAAGTTTTCAGACATTAGGGGGTAGAATATGGGACGGAAAAAGCTTGTTGAAAAACTGATACTGTTCACAGAAAACCTGTACTTAAACAAATAATTCATTTAGCTGCACACCAATTTTCTGTCAATAAACAGTTTTAAAATGTGCCTGATCCCTAGTCAAGTCTGCAACCCATACTGAGCTATTTTATTACTCTGAGTACCTCTGAACCAGTTAGCCCTGCTGTTTTCTCTTCCTCCACATAAGGTAGAGATTTGTTCATCTCGTGGGATGCTCAGTCAGTCCTTGGCTCCCCACACTGACAGCCAAGTTACAGTTTCAGCTCCACAAAACAGTGTTTATACAAGAGCTAGAGAGAAAAGACACCTATGAAAAAAGAAAAATAATTATATTTGTTTGTGTTATAGGAGCCCTCAGAAGCCCCACTCACAGTTGGGCCCCAGTACATAGCACAGGGTAAGATCATAGTTGCAGTCAAAGCTGCTTGCAATCTAATTAAGACAAGATGTAACATGCTGATACAAAAAATGGTTGAAAAGGGGATCGATGATGGAGAAAGCATTCACTCTTCAAGAGGAGAAAGAAATTGGAGATTTTTGTTAATTGCCCAATTCCAGCATCTGGGGCTTGAAAAAGTTTATGGGATGTCATAAAATCAACAAATAATCAGGAATTTGCAATAAATCTTGAGAGCAGGTAGAGGGTTGATCTATTACTTGACATTTTCTGCTTGGAGTTTTTGTGGGCTTTTTCCCCTTTTTATGGGTTCTTCACATTTGTGCCTTTAAGTGAAAGGTAAGTTGGCACAAGCAACATCAGACTGTATTTTGGAGTGCCATTTACACTGCAGTTGTCTGCTCTAGCAGCTAGCTGCTTAGGTAGGCTCTAGAGGGCAAAGGGGTTTTTGGGGAATCATTATTGTTGAGAAAGCCTTAAAAATTGGTATGTTGAACACAGTCTCAACAGAGCAGCTCTCTGAACTGGTAAGTACAATGCTGAAAGAACAGATCAGAAGTATGGGTCAACTTTTTTCATCTGAATGAGGAGCTGGATCTAAAAATTGCCTGTAAACCTTTGTGTTTCAGTATTAGTTACTTCCCCATGAAGAGCCTTTTGGCAGGTACTCCAGTACTGCACTTATATCAAAGTTCTAGCAACTCCCTATAGCAACTTCGCCTGTCCCAGCTTCCACTGTTTTCTAGACACGACGAAATTTCTGGATTTTGGAAGAAAGAACTGCACAGTTTTCTATTTAATTGAATGGAACAACTCCTCCTTAAAACTGCAGAGAGCAGGCAGTAGGAATACAAGTGTGCAGGAAGTTTTATATCAATCAGAATCGTGTTTGTGAGTTGTAATGTCAGACAGAAATGTAGTAAAAGTGACAATATGCTCCCCCAGTCTAGTATTAAGATGTCTTGATGTAGTACTGACATATTGGCATGGTCAGTAGGAGTAGTTTTGGTTACTGTTTGGAGCCTACCTGTAAAAGAATACTGCCTGGCAGAAGCAGAAGGTAATGGCAATTCAGTCTGCAACACTCCTCTCTCTAAATTATGGCACTGAGAGAGTTGCAATTCTGTTTGAAAGAGTTCAACAAAAATAACCTTTTCTTTAAAAAAGGCTTCAGAGAAGTAACTAGGGAAAAAAAAAATCAGTGAAAGATTCTTCATCATGGGTCAGTCAGTGATTGTTGGTGGTGGAAGCTGGAAGAAGAAATCCAAAAATGTTGACTTTTCAATAAGTTTTTGACTTAAAATTTGTATGTTGGAAGGAACATGCTGAAATCTCACCACTTTCACATAACATAGTCATGAAAATGTATAAATATATTGAGTTTTAAAAGTGTTCAGAAAACTTTGCAGCACAAAGCAGGCATATTTAGATTATCAATCAGCCATTTGTAAAGTGCTGCAGTAACTAAATTACAGCTCAGCCAGCCTAGCCTGAGAGTTCCAGTTTCCACTTCTAATGATTTCAACATCATTCTTAGAATTTCATGGTTCTAAATACCCCTCAAAACTTTACTCCAACCTGGTCTAATTCTTCAGAAAATATAATCCTTCAGAAACAGTACTGAGTTAATACTTCGATAGGATAAAAAGGGATATTCATGATGGTGATTAGAATGGACTGTCAGTCTGACAAACCATGAACACGAAATACAAACTGCTTGTGATCATTTAACTCCTTACAACACAGTGTCCCAAAACTAGGCTGTTCACTCAATTTCCCTGTTAAAGAAACTTCTACTTGCTTATGTACAATTTTAGAGAAAATTAAACATAAAGGTGATATATTTCTTCATTTCCTGTCCTGAGTTTATGTAGTATTTTGTTGAGAAAGCTGCCATGTTCCACCCTACCACTGGATGTATTTCAAAAGTAATTGAACTAGTTGTTAAAGTACACAAGGAGCACCCACACTGCAAAACTTATTTGCACAGTTATTTCAAACTATTTCTCAGTTCTAGTGGACAAGAATGTTTGTACAATGACTATTCACATTTGTCTACACTTCATATCTTTGCTCTTTAGAATAATAGCACCATTCCCCTTAGGCAGGAATGCAAAATGTTAAAACACGACCACAGAGGCTGCCCACCACTGAGCTGTGAACCTGCTGTTCTCTGTCCCTAGTTCAGTTTCTGTTTCTAGGTCAAATCCTAGTGACTTGTCTCTCATGTGGCTCAGTAGGGCTCCCAAGCTTGCTAAACCAGCATGAAAGGAAAGCAGGTCTGCAAATTCTAGTTACCTTAAATCTTTTGCACCTTGCAGTTAAGGAGAGCTCAAAAACTTTAGACTGCAAAGATGCTACGTATTCTGATGAAACGAGATTTTCTCTTTCTAATATACAGTTTATTAGAATAATAGGGGGGTTGAACAAAAAAAAAGAAAAAAGATTTTTTTCGCCCCCAATTCTTTAAGGAAATTTATTCATGGCTTGAAGGAGAAGAAATAAGAAATGGGCAGCCCTCTTCTAATCAGGCAGTCCGTGTTCCATCAGGTTTCTCCAGATGAAACCACTGGCATTAGGACCTGTCAATAAGTGCTAATGAGGAAATGCCTAGGGAATGTGAGAAAATACCTTTTTTTGTAGCATGAATAGTTCATCCACTTTACAAATATGACCAATGTAAACAGGGGCCTTTCTGTATGTGTCATGGCCAGGAGACCAAAACTACCATGGAAAATGCCAATTTAATGGTTCTGGCACATGGCCAACAAAAAGACCAGAAGGTCATGCCCTTTCCAAAGGTGCAGGGTGCAAGCTGGTGCTGGAGGAGAGGTAGACACTGCATCCACTGGTATAAAACAATCTCCCACCAGCTGCTCTGATTTATAGGAGCTGTAGAAGTGCAAGCCCACTTCAAAACCAAGGGCATAAAAAACAAGCTTTATGCCTCTTGAGTCCCCATCTTTGTAGTTATGAATTCTGCTGACTTCCCTTTTGGAACCTCTAGATTTTCATCTAAATACTAAAGGGACCTTCAGCTCCAGAAATCAACCCAGACTTTCTTTGTTTACAGCCATCCGTCTGCTTGCCTAGCCACAGGCTGGTTATCTGTCATCTTTTCATATTTTGTTTATGGATATTCCAAAGTCAATCAGGGAGATAAGTGTCTTATGCAGCTAGCAACACCTCAGATAAAGCATTCATTGTAACATATTAATCCATATGCATTAGTTTCAAATATTTGCATCTATTGGTTTGAGCTACCTACTCTTCAGCTGGCATCAAAAAGCAGAAGCACACCTGCAATTTTCCACTGAAATAAAAGAAAATATAAACAGAAATATAAAAGAAAATATAAATAGCCCTGTACAGCAAGGGAAAAACCCTGCAACTTCTTCCCCATGAAAGCGTAACCTTTATTTGTAATATAGATATTACAGTATGAATAATTCATGTAGACAAGGGCTCATATTCTCCTAACAAAAAAAGGGCTATCTACACTCAGCTCAGATGGTAATAAACCCTTACTACACATCTGCTCAGATGCCACTGGTTGCACATCAGGATGTCTTTCAGCCTGAAGGCTGATGCTCTCCTGAGTGGGGGGCCACAGGCAGAACCACCCTGGGCTTCCCACATCCAAGTGTTCAAAGCAGGGGGAGCCAGGCTCCAAGCCTGGCAGTCACACTCCCTTTTCAGAGAAGATAAAAGCAGCAGAGGAGAGTTACAGCACAACCGCAGCATCTCAGCTGTTAAACAGTACTCAAACAAAATGTGTTTCTGGTTAGTTTAAGGAAAGATAAACAAGATTTAATATCTGGCAACGAACACGAGTCGTTTTTTTCTTGCCCTATTAATGATATTTGGATTCATTCAGATTCTTGTAGCTTCTCCTCACGTAAGACTCCGTTCCATTTCCTAATTTTCCATCTTTTTTATTCCCTAAAACATGAGTTGTTGAGCTAATGAATTAAAACACTCTGAGGTTTGGTTTTGGCTCTGTGTGCATCTGTGCTCTTTTACTACCATAATTCAATGTGACAAGTTTATTGTCCTAACAAACACTAGCACCTATTGTAGAACTATAATAAAAAAAAGAAAGATTGCCTTAAGCAGAACATATTCTTCAGAGAAGACCAAATACTACCTATTGACATTGTGTTTCCCTCACATCACGTTCCCCTTTTCATTCCATAGTGGTCACTAAACATGCAAGTCTGTAGGCAAAGTGGACTAGATTAGACTTTAAGGATCAGCCCCTGCAATGAGCTGGATCAGATGGAATTCATTCTTCTTATTAGCTTTCAGCTGATACTTATGAGCCTGAACTCAGGACTTCGTTTGTGCAAGGCACATTAAACACTGTGAATGCAACCCCTGCCCCAAGGAGCTTGCAGCTAGAAAAGACAAGTATGCAAAGATAAGACAGATAAAAAAAAAAAAAAGAGCCTGGGACTTTGCAAAAAACAAAGTCAAGACCAGCCTTTGATAAATCAATGTGCAAAAAGCCAACACAAATGAGAGGTCGATTTCTCCACAAGGGCCAGCTTAAATGTTTCTATACAAATCAGCCACATCCAGTACAAGGCTAGCCCTCCAGATGGATGCCTGTCTAAAAAAACACAAACCCCCACAGATCTACAGCTAAGTAAATAAACTACAATGACCCAAAATAAAATGTGAAACACTCTGTTTTTCAAGGCTCACAAAACAAGATTTTAATGATGCATATGGTCCTTATTTTACCCATAATGGTTCTTTGATATATAGTGGCAAGGCTTTAATTCATTGACAGAATAACATGTTCATGTAACCCATTCTATTGGTAATGAAATAATCAAGCCTTCTCTCCTTGTATCTCTTTGAAAGGCAATATTCAACAGCAGGTCCTGCAATATTTTACCAGCAGAGGACTGACACATGAGTAACACACACAGAAAGGAAAGAGGAGTCTGTCACAACTTGTTCTCTGTTTAAAAAAAAAAATAAATTAAAAATTGGTATTTCACTATGGGTCTGAGTCAGCACAGGTAACAAGGCAGTTATCCACCACAGAAGAGTGTTCAAGAATCTGACTGAGAGTAATTAGTGCATTTCACCTCATTAAGGACTCTCAAATTCCTGTTACTTTTTACCTTTGCAAAAAAGCCCTGTGTCATCAAGTGGCAGAGGTATGACCTCTTCTTAAAATATTAGACACAATTTATTACATGCATCAATGCCTAGTGAATTGGTGAATGTAATAAATTCTATTGCCTCCAGCATGCAAGCAGACTGCATTAAGCACTGGAGGAATCAATCTGACACTAATTTCATGTTTTATGATATTTTGTTCAAAATGGTTACACAAATACAGCAGGCATCTGTTTAGAACATCTTTGGCACTGTTCAGAGAATCTATTTCACTCAGCTTTCATGCCTGATTTAAATTAATTACTGCTCAGGGAAGGGACAGGAAGCAGACAAAGGTATATATGATGCATGTGTTACATGTACATAATTTCCCTAAAGGAAAGGGAGTGGTGGGGGTTGCAATTTTCAAAGCCTCCCCACTCAACCTACTTTTTCTGCCCCAGCCTGACTAAAGAGACTGCACAACCACAGCTGTTTGAGACAGTGAGATCTCATGTGTAATCTGAGGAGGAGGAGGAGGCAAGCCCCCTCTCACATCCCTAAAAAATTCATGCTCATCCCGTGCCCTTCTCTATCAGACAGACCAAGAGGTTCCACTTTCAGCCCTCCAGGACACTGCTGTGGATCTGACCCCCACTTGCAGCATGCAAATTTCCCAAAAAAGGGAACCCAGGGGCTGCAGGGGAGCAGTAGCTAATTAAACTTTTCAGCAGGGATAAAACTTGGCAGATCTACATACAAGGCTAAAATCCCTGATTAAGTTTAGGAGTGCAAGGGAAGTCAAATCCTGTTCTTCCCTGCATTGGTGAGGACCAGCATGGCACTCAGCTCACAGAGTTTATCTCACTGTATGTGAAAGTAAAAAAAACTCTAAAAAGATAATTTTTTCTTATTTTGTTTTGCAGCTAGACTTAGAAAAAGAAAGCCATGAAATATGAGGTGTCTACTGCATTTGTCGATTACTAAGAGAAATAAAAACATATCTTTTGCTAATAAAATGTTTTAGCTGAAGCATTTAGGATTGCATTTTAGTAGATCTATGCATACCTCTTTATTTCCAGGCATAGAGTGAGGACAGAAAAATTTTTCATATGCAGCAATTTCCCTGGTGGAAGTCTGCTATTGAGACTTACAGCTAACATATTGAAATATATTAATAGGGTTTAAGGCTTCCATTTATCTTCATTAAAACCAGTTTGAGTCTGAAAGCTGACTTGAGGATAATTTTTCATATCAGGAATGAGAAGACAGAGGTTTCACCCCAGCTCTTCAGCTGACTTAAGCAGTGATTTGAGACAATTTTCATCAGTTTGGAACATAAAAAGTAAACTTAATAGCACATATCTCTCTCTCAAGTAGCCTGACATGTCTTTAAGAAAGTCTGTGAAGGAACAAGAGTATCGTAGGTGAACTAATTTCTCTTGTCTAATGATTAAGAATCTGAGCAGATGGACCTTCATATACCTAATCTATTCTGCAAGTTTTATACTCTGGGATACTACCTGCAGCTCTTAAAAAACTGAAGCATTTTGTAAAAAAAATATATACTGCTATTTTTAACAAAACTAAATGCTTTTCAAAAACACATGTAGATCAGTACAATAATGCAAAATTTCATATCAGAAACTGCTTGAGAAATCATACCTTTCCTGTATTAAAATATATATATATCCTCACAGTGTTATGCATACAGGCAGAACTGTGCAGGGTAGCCCTGCTGGATAAAGATTTAGAAGAGGAGTGATGCCCTTGTGGCTTCATCTTTTCCCCTTCATGCCCTGCTGTGTTCCTGGGACCATTTGGAACTTCTGTGTGGGAAAGCAGCCAGGACAAAAACACAGCACAGGACACCACAAAACCCTGTGATCATGCTGAGCTGCCACAGGTGGTGGTGTGGGCTTGGGGAGCATGCTGGGGGAAAATGCAGCTGAGGGGAAAGTTGCCTCTGTGACCAGCTTTGGGCACTGCAGTTCTCTGTTTGGTTCTTAACAAGGTGGAAAGACCATACAGTTCTTTTTTCAGCTTACAAATAGTTCATGGATAAATGAAGCTGGGAAACAGGCACTCAGCAGAGATCATAAATAAACACTTTGTCCCAAAACTCTGAATTTGTGATGGTTTTTGGAAGAGGGCAACAGGATATTGCATTTTTAATCTTCAAGTACTCTGCCAGAGTACCACAAAGCACACAAGCACTGCACAATCCTGCTGTAATTTCTGTGTTGTGGATAACACCTCAGCTACAGACTTCACTGTTTGAACACCCTTGTTGGTGCTCAGCAAATCCTGCAAGACTTATTACATCTTAGAGGAACACCCAGCAAAGTAAGAATGGAGTAAAAGTGTCTAGAAATGGCCTCAAGTTAAAGGGATTTCAATTTTCTCTCTCCAGTTGGAAGGGAGCTCTTGGAACAATAAGCCTTCTAATGTCTTGAAAATTTTCTATCTGATTTTTCTCCATAAAATGGATGTAATGATATATACTTCCCTTGGTAAATGCTATGAAATCAACACAGGAAAGTGCTATATGGAACTTGGGTATTTTTATTGGTAGTGTTACTGTTGTTGTTCATGCATTTGCTCTGAAATTACACTTACTGTGCAAGGACATCAACAAAAAAATCTTACTACAAAAACACAAATGTGTGAATAAACACCATAAAGAAAATTCACACACTCCCAGTTAAGCAAAATACCTCACAGAACTAGGTCAGACTCTTCAGAGAACACTTGCGAAATTCAGGCCCTAATTTTTATTAATTCACCCCTTAAACAAAACTCAATTTTGATTTCAACTGGTTTTCAGTAATGCTGTGAGAAAGGCCAAAACACCTTCCCAGGGATTATGCCGAGCAGTAGTTTTGAACAAGTTTGGGGCAATATCCAATGAACTGTAACTAATCATTTTCATCTTATGGCCTACAGAGTCATTGCATTGGAATGATGTTTGGCTAATTTTCCATAGGACACGTTTACTATGGATTGTTCTACATCGCTGTCAGAAGTGACAGTGAGCCAAAACACATTCTGCCAAGGGAAGTGTTTGGTTGATGAAATTATAAATAAGTCATCAACCAAAAGTCTGTTAAAATGAATCATCATTAAATGTTTCTCTAAATACAGTGTTTAATATCAAACTCCAAAATAGGAACTGCAAGACTGTCCCTCCCTACCTCATTCACAGATCTCCTCTTTGAACACATCATGAGAATATTAAGTTAGTTAATTTAAGCTATATGTGCATGCAAGCACATGCAGAGAGGCAAAGGCTGTGATATGTTTTACATAAAGCAGGCCATTGTGCGCTGATTATAATGTGTAAAGAGGAAATATGTTTATACCACAATCTATTCTAAACTCAAATAGGCAGCAGTACACTGTGTTTATAAATACAAATGCAAAACCTATGTTAAGATAATGTTAAGGGTCTGGATTCTAACCACAAACCCCAGGAAATTCAGAGCAAACCTTGAAAGATTGGGTCTGATTCTGATTTCCGTGTAGCCCCAGTATCTTCAGCAAAGTTTGTATGGGAGAAAACAGAAATTTCAGTCTGAAGCTTTCTAAGTATGACAGGGCTTGTGCAAGGCATTATTATATTTAAGACTGAAGGCTTGTTACGAGCAAATAACGTAGGTAGCTGTGACAGTGCCCCCCAGGGCTTCTCTTAACCTGATGAAGTGTGTATAAGCATATGTGGGTGTGTGCAAGAGGGGAAGGATAGAAACGTGCAGTTTTGACAAGCACATGCTCAAAACTCCCTTTTGTTGTTCAAGACACATGTAGACATCACAGAAAGCTTGGAGCAAGCTGAATATTATCAGTCTTTTGTGATGCATAATTTACAGCATTACATTACCACGTTTTAAGGGGACTGTAACAAAGGAACACAGCCAGGGATGTCCCCGTTGAGACACACAGCTGAAATATTAATCAAGAGACTTCAGTGAGGGAGGAGGAGGAAATGACCTGAGCCTGTGTAGTCCTGTGTGATATTCCAGTGCACAGCCATGACAATACAAGAAAATCTGATAAAGGCAAGAACAAGGTTGGATCATTCCAGGTAGACGAGGAAGGGACATGGGAATGAAGAAGGAGTTATCTGGTGGTAACCTCTAACAGCTGCAGCAGATGTTGGCTCTCCTATATTGGCAGAAGTGAAATAACCTTCTACATGGTAATGCTGAGACATTGGAGCAGCCAATAATGTTCTCCTGTTTTAATAGTGTATTCCATGTTTTACCTTCCTGCAGCTTTCCATATATACAAAATTCCGTATATACATCCTTCAGTAAAAATGGCTTTGAATATCTTTCTTTGAATATTTTTCCTAGCAATAAGGCTGGAGCTCTGACGCATATACAAAGCTTTCCCTGAGATATAATCTTCCATGAGTGTCTTGTAGACAATGAATTGTAGATTTCACAGACATCTGTAGAACAATCCACTTATGTAGAGGGGACTAATAGATGGTTAAAAAAATTCACCACTTACAGTGTGTTATGTCTCTCAGTAAATGTTCCTCCAAGTCTTGGGCCAAATTTGGAAATCACAATGAGGCTCCTAAAAGAGCCCTGAGAGGGTAATTTAGGTGGAATTAGGCACTAAAATGAGGGACCCACAGTAGCATACCCAACTGTTTTGCCCTTAGGCAGCTACAGATACCTATAAATGGAGCAGCCACGTAGCACAGACCCTGTAAGCTCTGCTCACATGGTGCCTAAAACCTCCACTTTGGTTGCCCTTAGTCTGCCTAAAAGCAGAAGTTGACCTCTGCCTTTCCTATAACAGTTTGGTGAACCCCCTGAGGAAGGAGAGACAGAAGGAGAGACACAGGCTGTACACCATCCTCAGCCTGAGGCAGTTCCCACTCATGCCCTGCAACACATCCAGTGCTCTCCTACCAACTGCCCCAGAGACTCACAGCCATTAATTCCTGGGACTGGAGCTTCCTTGTGGGCTGGATGGCAAAGAGCACCATCAGAGAGGAGCAAGATAGTGTCCACACCCATGTCTTACTAGTAACAGTGGAAAAACTTGACTCCCAGATCAGACACAGGAAGGACCAGATGGTACCATCTGACTAATCTGGAAACAGATACATAAACCTTCACTAACAGACCCAGAGAGAAGAATTTAACAGTCTTTAAAAAAAAGGCTGTCCGTCTCGCTTCATCCAAAAAGGAAAGGAAGTCCAAAGCACTGACTCTGTGAAAGTGAGGGAAGGAAGAATGCTAAAATAATGGTGGATGCTGGTAGAGTCCCAAAACTCATCAAGAAGAGTGGAATATACCTAGGGGAAATGTTTCAATAATGGTTAAGTTTGCTTAGATGTATACCATTTTCAAAGGAAGTAAAAGAAGGGATCGTGTTAATGAGTTTCTGTTCCCAGTTAATGGAAATTATACTTCTGATGTTTCTCCTGGTTTTCCATACTATTCATCAAATGATTTTTAATGAGACACAACTTCAGCTCCAAATACATTGATCACCTTTCCATGAACATTGACACAATTAATGCACTCAAGGACCATTTCTTTACTAGCTAGTCCTAAAGTTCATGACTGTAAAGGGCCTGAAAAAAATCCATATGCATTGTTTGCTGTTAATTCACAGTTTGTTTAAACCTGTACTTTCTTTAAGATTAGCGTATTCATGACCTCTGTGTCATAAGAAAAACAGTAAGCACTTAAAAAAACCTCTAGATGTGATCTTAAATGTGCAAGGAGATGAAAATATTCTGACTGTAGTCCCAGCTGACATATTCTAGTGAAATGGCACTAGGCATTAACTCAGCTAAAGGAGTCTTCCATGGGCAAAAAGATTATGAGAGAAAACTCAGGATCAGTCCATTGTTCCTACCCCAAGGGCAACAAAGAAAATTCCAGGAAACTTGTTCTTTATTAAAAAGCCATAAAGAGACATACTGTACAAATAAGTGTGCCAGATGAGAACACTTATATACATGGATGGATCTTGAAGACAAATTCAGAGATAAATCCTGCTTCCAGCCAAAAACACCAACGCAGACCATCACAAAAGCAAAGGGAAGATCTCCAGTAAATTATATTGCCCTTTACCAGCCAACTTGAGACACACAGGTTTGAACCTCAGTAAGACAGAAATCATCCCAAAGGAATAATATTCTTGTTTTCCTGTGGGAAGAACATGTTTGTGCATACTGCAACTGTTGTTAATGTGTTGTGGGAGATCCACAGAGAATTTCCACTTGTCTAGATGGAGTTGTCTCCTGAAGTGTGAGCTCAGGTATTGAATTTTGTAATATGCTCTTTCTACAAAAGATGCAGAACCAAGCCCAAGGAATGCTTAATCTCTTTCAACTCTTGATCTTCTTGAAAGAGGCCTTGATGTTCATTACAAGTTTTTATTTTCTCTTATCAGCTTTATCTGACAAAGATTAGATAGACAGGGTTAGGCTGAGAGATGAGTAGATGGGCTCAAACCAGAGATGAGCAAGTCAGTCTGCTGGAGACCCTGCAAACACAATGCTCATCACCCTGTGCTGAAAGGAGCCCCCAAAGCCACAGTCCCCAAGCCATGGAGATGGCTGCCTGACATCATGTTGGTTGTGGTTTTCAGGCTTTATTCCATTTGTTGTCATGCTGATATAAATCTTGGACAATTCCGCTGGGGATTGCTGTGTTAGTGGGACAGCCTAGATTTGCATCTCTGGAAAGTGAGCTCTGCTCCTGTTCCCTGGGGCCTCACTTGTGACAGTGAGAGAGCATGTTCAGACTCCTCATCTATCTACAGTCTGCTCCTGGTAAAAAGTAGTAACTAGTCAACTACACATAGAAAAGTAGATTATTTAAAATTATTAATAAAATTATTTGCATAAATCAGATTCAAAACTTCTGAGAAGAAAAGTATTTATTAAGAGTTTGGAGTCTTGATGGATTTTTGTTACAATTACAGCCACATAACAGAACATCTAAATCTTTATCAACTCCATATTTTTTGTTTGGCTTCATAGTAATTTTTTAAAGCCTGTCCCACAAGCTATTTGCAGATAATTAAGTTTTTTTGTATCCATCATTTGATGGTAAAACTGTTTTGGAGTTTCTGTGCAATATCCTAGACTGCTTTTCTGAGGAGAAATATCACGGATTTTGTTTGTTCATAATCCACCTGGTGATTTATCACCAAGTGATAATATACATCATAATACATTTTGCTGCAAGTGCCAGGCTTTTCAGAATGCATGAATGCCCTCAAGACAGCTCATGCACCAAGGAGATGGAGGTGCCATATTGTTAAAATCCTGGTTCAGGTTCAAGATAAACTCATGCTGTTCAAATTGAATAAAAAATCAGAAATTATCAGATGGATCTCACAGACATCACCAAGACAGGGAACAACATGGAACTGAGACACATTGAAGGTGATTAGATGTTTTTTAAAGAGAAGGACAAGTACTGGGCCTTGTCTCTTCCTGAAACCAAAAATAATCCACTTTAGATATTCAAGCTTATCTGAATCAGGGAACTAGACTAAGGGAAAGAAAGCAAGAAGGAGAAAAGACCACATAACTCTATGAATAAATCTGAACAATATATTCAGAAAGAAGGAAGGAAAGAGGAAAAGAAGAAGTAGAAAAGAAAGAAGAATAGAATGAAAAAGAGGGAGAGAGAGATGTGTCTGTAGGACTTCAAATATCTGGGAGACTGAGAAAAAGAGAATGAATGAGGTTTTTCTCCCAGGGAACAAAAGGAATGGCTTGTCCAAGGGGACAGGAAGCACACCTTAGGTTTTGCATAGCTTTATGCTCAGCACTTACAGCAACCCCCACAAAATCCTGCAGACATTTCTAAAATCTGAGAATTCTGTTTGTTCTCTGGGCTTATCTAAACTTTGAACTTTGCCCAGGCTAATCACTGGGGTGCCCCTTGCAGGTTATGCCTCATAGGTATCCTTCCATGAGCAGCTGGTGTGTCACTACGAAATCTTTGCCCAGATACACTAAAATTCTATCACACTGAGTGACAAAAAGTCTGAGGGTTCAAAATGTAACCCCCAGTCAATGATACAAGCAGCAGCTCTCAAGACATTGAGGTGCTCAAATTGTAGATGTAAGGCCAGCTGCCAGACGTTGTGCTTTGAATTCTAATTTCATATAGAAAGTGGTCATACCAAGCCATACATTATTCATTATTTGAAAGATTTTTTCACAAATTTGTGTGGGTAATTTTCTTTCTGTCTTTCAAAGGAAGCCTGAAAGGCTCATTTTTATATCGAAAAATGTACCCAAATCTTGTGAAGGAAGTCCCTGTCTTCAGGCAATATATTGTTGTCTTCTTTCCCATTTTCCACAGCGGTTCAGTCTTTTCTCTTTGATGTGGTCTCTGGCACCTGAAAAGCAAGTAAGCCCATTTCAGCTCTCATGTGCCAGCATTTCAATACCTCCAGCCACCATCTCAGTATCTACAGCTGAAAGCTGGAGCTGGGGAATAGGCAGAGGACTGTGAGGGACAAGCTGAATTACATTCCTGCACATCCTGACTTCCAATTCTGAAACCGACAGCGCAGCAGTTAACCAGAAATCTTTACCACCAGAGTCAAATAACATCCAAAAAACTAGGATTTATGCACATGTCAGAGACTGATTGCAGCTTGTCAGACTCTCCAGGCTAAGTGATTTTAGAGCAATTTCTTCAATTACCAGTCTTTTTTGTTTGTGTGGACCACCATGAGCAGACACCCAGAAATCTCATGACTCCAGTAAGGACTTGGCAAAATATACACACTGGCATAAATACATATATGGGCAGGCACACACACACACACACACGAGAAAAAAGGACTATAATGCCTGCAATTTCCTACTTTATTGACTGAATTAGTTTTTTGAGACTGGTTAAGCAGACGCTGTGCTGGGTGGTTAGTGATTATCATTTTTCTGCAGTGTTAGGGTACTTGACATTTTCATTCCCCAGTGACTTCAGTTAAAAACAAATAGGTCTACCTGCAGTCCACATCTGATTGCCAGATGGTCTTTTTGCCTATGAAGCTCCCATCTCCAAGTGAATTCAAATGACCTCACACATACATCTTCAAACATTGCTATCTGACCACAAAAATGTATGGAAAACACAACATCTGTACACGTCCGCATCTTAAATCCCTGTTGTTTTACAAAATATATTGCTTGTCACCCTGAAGTCTAAAGCCTGTTAATGATCTTCAGGAGGAGATGTGAATGGTAGCCTATGGGTTTAGAGGTTGTTTGTTGTATTAAACTGTTTAATTTCAACCAAGGGTCAAAAGATAGAAAACTATTCATTTGAGTCCACTGAAGGAAACAAATATATTCCCATTAAGTACTTCAAATGGTCCCCAATGCCCAGCAGTGTGTCACTGTGTGTCTCTGGGCTGGATGTGTTATTATGCAGCTGATGCATCCAGTCAGTTAAAACAAACTTGAGGTATTATGAAACCATCTCTGAAAGTTCAGAGCTGTTTTTACCTGAATAACAAAGGTTTATCAAAGCCACACAGCCTGTAATACCTGGATTGGTTTGAGGGAATACCTTGTCATATCAACATCACTGTACATATAAACCCAGTGAGAAGGTAAACACAGGTCGACTCAAATGACTGGATGAAAAAATAAATGGAGTATCACAAACATTTTCCAAACTGCAACAGACTTCTAGGCCAATTAAATATGGTTAGCTTTGAATGGGAGAGGAAATAGTTTTCTTTGCTGTTAAATGTCAAAAAAAAAAAAAAATTTCCTTGGGGCATAAAAACCCGTTTCATTTTTGGAAACTTGCTAAAATTAATCAACCCCGTGTGAACTTTTAACCAAAACAAAACAACACACAAAAAAATAGAAATTTATAGGGGAATATCAGGAAATAGAAGTGGAACAAAAGAGATTTTGAGTTATGTGGTATTTACACTAGTAAGAGCTTTTTCTCAAGATGACTTAACCAATCAACATGGAAAAACATTTGCATTTTATGCTTAGCAGAACATAAAGTTGAGGATAAAAAGGGCTGTTTTATTATTACTACACTCTTTTAAGCTAAAATGCAGTCATGAGAAGCCAGGTTGAGATATTTTTTCAAGACAAAGCCAGTGTGCAGCATTTATATTTCTGATTTTTGTGGTTGGGTTTGTTTGTTTGTTTGTTTGTTTGCAAAGCAAACTTAAATTTTGGTACCGGAGAACTGTAATTTGCCTTCTGTGAAATTCATTAAGATGACTGGTTACCGAGGAGAAAATGCCAGTTTAATTATTTGTCCCTTATACTCTAGTGGGACTTGATTTTAAAAGGGAAGAAATCACATTTAAAATCCTTCAAATAGCAAACCACCCCAAAGTTCAGGCATCCCAAGTTTCCAGCACTGATACATATTTAGCTCCTTCTAAGGGAGAGCCTTCATCACACAGCAAAGTCAATAGTGGCCATCAAGACATAAAGAAAACATTGGAGAAATTCAGTTAATCTATCCTAGTAGACGAGGTCATGACAGGACCACGTGCATAAATAGCAGAGGTATTATTTTCAGATGTAGATGTTCCAAACAGGAATGGACCAGCTGGGGAAAGGTTTCCTTCCAAGACCCCTGAATAAATGGGGAGGTTTTGGCTAGGGAGAGTGTGGGCTGGGATGTCATCCTTTTCTATCACTGTCAGCTCAAGGAAAAGTGGGAGCAAACCTCACACCAAAGACACAAAGAAAATCTCTTCAGCCATACCTGAGGGGCAGTAGTGCATAATAGCAGAAAGAAATGAGAAAAACTGCTTTTGTGTTTGCATTTGTTTTCATTCTTACTCACTTTTTTTGCCCTGAAGAGGACGTATTGAATATTCAACCTGCAGTCTGCAGTGTGGCTTTGTGATACCGAGTTAGATGGGCTCCTTCAGCCTGTGCAAATGAGAACTGCCCATTTGCCCTGCACTTTAAATCCTTGATGGTGTAGGGATTAACCACTTACTCTCTAAACCAAATAAATGCAGCCAGACTAATGTCCCAGAGAGTTTTCAGTCATTCTGTGTCATCTGACATTTAAAAGTGTTTGGGCTTAAATTCCCTTCATATTCTGGACCTGCAGCAGTAACCCACAACCAAAGCATTTCCCTTCCCTTGAAGCTGCTCTTGCAAACACTTTTTGCACCGCTTGTCAGACGTGAAAAGAGGATGATATAATTGAGCCTGCTTTAAAAAAAAATCTAACTGACATAATATTGCTAGTAACTTGACAGCTTTATGTAAAGCCTTCCCCTGAAAACCCAAGCTGATCACAGTGTTGAAGACAAGCAAAGGTTAGGGAGAAGGTTTAGGCTCTAGGACTCCTGGACTCAGCCTTTCAGAGGTTCGGTCATATTTAGCTTGCCCTTTGACATGACCCAGGCTTAAACAATAGCTTTGTGGATATGCTAAATGGCCACATCTTGCCAGTTGCTGCCAAATTAATGAGCCCATGTCGTTTTTAGTTTACAGTTCAGTCATAAAGCAGCCAAGTGGAAAATGAGGCAGGGACCGTTAAGGAGTGTCACGCAAATTTTCAAAGGGTATAGTCCCTAATTCCTCACTGCCCCTTTCAGAAGTCTCTAATCATTGTTCACTTTCCTTCCCTTGATTTCTTCAGATCCTCTAAAGATCCCCCTCACTGGGCAAAAGAGGCTGGTCAGAGAAACTAGGTTCTGGTGACTCAATGCAGGAGAGTTGAGGAGGAGTAAAATTCAACCTGCACTCATGGTTTGCACAAAAGTTTCAGCAATCTGAGTGGTCACCTGAATTCCCCAGCTCCCACCAGGGACATACATGCATGAGTGTTGCATAGTTATGCAGAGCAGATGTGTTTAATAGCTGCAAGGGACAGAAGCAAAAGGAAGTTTTCACATTAAGAGGGGTTGTTTCAAAGGGAATCATGTCCATAAAAATGCTTGGAGAAAAGACAAAACCCACAATTTTCTACTATCTAACATTATTTTCAGGCAGGAAAACTTAAATTAATGAAACCTGGCATCCCATCTGCACTTTGAGAACCCTTTTTTTGGTCTGTGGCTTAATCAAAACCCAAAAATCAGTTCAGAGTTGCAAAGCTTTCTGCTTCAACCCCACAAGGTTGCATATGTTGTACAAGTGGTTTTACATGCTTTCAACCTGAAACCACACACATCTTTCCAGCTTTGGAATTTTGGGCAGCTCTGCTCTTCCCTGCCTCACTCAGCTCCCACCTGTGGTTTACCTCCTCCTGACAGCTGTACTGGCACATTTCCTCATTCTTAATTCATCTCCTTCCATATCTTCTGTCCCTGTTTCTCACCAGCTGTGGACCTCGTTCTTCTGTTCCACAGCCTGGGCTTCTACCTTGGAAATGTCTCAGCTTCTCAAAGCTCATCTGTTGGATTTTCTTGGATGTGGCCTCGCCCGGATGCACGGGATTCTCTCCTGTACAATTGTCAGGGATCAACGTTCACATTATCCTCAGGCAGCCTCCATGGTTCCCTATTCAACTCAAATGTGTCCTTGTTGTTTTTAAAGCCTGCCTCAGATATACCCCAGGCTCTCCCACACAATTTGTCTCCCTCTGTTCCTCTTCTTGCCCTTCCTGATTGTCTAGCACTTGGTTTCCTGTGTACCTCCAGGAGCTATGTGTATTCCTTGAAATTTTTGCTAGGACTATTCAGTTGAACAAAAAATGGTTTTGTTTCATGCTGCATTCACACTCTTTTGGCTCGAGAGGGTGAATCTGCAAGCAGGAATATTTGCAGACGCAGCAAATTTGAAGAATATAGGTCAGAATATTCTTGGAATATGAATACAAGTATTTGCAAAGAAAGTCTGTTCTAGGAGGTACATTCTTCCAATTGGGAAGGAGAGTGATTGTCACATGACCTCTGTGCCCACCCAAAATGTGAAACACATTTTATATTTTAAAGGCAGAATTTTCTCACGGAACCTCTTGCAAACCATTTACAGACCCTTGGTTAGATTGTGGTGCTGCACCACATGCCCTAAATAGAGAGCAGTTCAGTTCAAGGCCACACAGGAAGAGCTAAAGAGATTGTGCCTGACTAAGAAATAATTCCTCCCCTGGGTTGGCCCCCTGTGTGTGGAGGTGAACAGTTGATACTAGCTGGTAGGAACAAAAATATTTAGGAATACAGAAATCAATCCTCAGAATATCCCTGGTTGTCTTGGGGTACACTTCAGGTCATCCTTCTCTCAACCTGAGCAAGCTTGCCCCAAAAGCAGGTATGGTCCTGTTCTTCTGCTCCAGCCAGAGGCCTATTCCAGCACCACACCCATCTTAATACAGGAAAACCTCTTCCAGTTCCCAGCCTAGCCTTGTTCCTGGCTATTTCAGACACTTGTGTGCTTCTGATAAGAACACCATTAAACTGTCATTAAGCTATTTTTTCTTTCTTAAATGCCAGCCCATGTGGTTGCTTAAGCAGCAAGCAGATACTGTCTCAGATGTTTAATTGCTGAGCAATTTCAGTTTTCTCTTGTAAGATCAGTTCTTGTTCCCCTAAATGTGTTCCAAGTCAGCCCTCCTTGGCCTCTGTTCCTATTTGAATCCTCCTTTCTGAAGCATGGGTGCTCAGAAAGGCACATTTTATTTCAAGGGCCTCACTGGTATCTGAGGGATTAGCATCAGTCTCTTTTTATCTAGTGGAGATGCCTCTTTTGGCATATACTGTAACCATACTTGATTTATTCATTGCTATATCATGCCCATATATATTTTGCATTCCTGTTACATTCAAATGACAATCTTAATTTTTATAGCAAAATTCATGCTACCTAGCAGTAAATGCATGATCTTAAAATTTGCACTAAAGACTATTTCTATTTCTATTCCTATTTCTATTTCTATTACTTCAAACCCAAGGTAATTCAGGTTTTCATGTTATAAACTCTGGCTTACCACCATACACTCTCCTTTTGTGTTGATAACAAATGTGGTTAAAACATTTCCTATGCTTTCTACGAAGTCATTTTCGCTATCGTTAATTAAATGCTTGAAACAGTTTAGCTCTAGATTAACCTTTGAAGTGCTCTCTCAGTAACCCTTAGCCAATGAGATGCTCCTTTGGTTGTCTTGTTGATTTTCCACAAGTTCTGGTATCTTCTTTACAAAAACTGTAATTTCTTTATTCTTTATAATTAATTTCTCATGTCAAACCACGTGATATGTTTTACCAAGGCTGAGATAAAAGAGATCATTCTTATTTCCTTCTTTAACGTTATAGTTAACAAGGGAAAAGTAATTTTTTTAGCCTTGCTTGTTTCACCTTTTTCTGACTCAAATCCTATTTTTCACTAACTTTCATGTGTGTGTAGCTATCTTTGTCTTAGAACCAGCATACTGCTGAGGTCAGACTAAAAGGACAAGCTTTTCAGCCTGCCACTTTCCTGTTTCCTAAAACAGTATGTACAACATTTCTGTCCTCTAAGCAAATGCTACCAGATTTAATTTAACTCATTTATTCAGGGTCCCATCACCAAAAATTGCAGTCTCATTTCAGTTCAACAAGGACTCAGGAAAATTTATCCCTTTCCAAACACTCTGTGTTTTGTATATCATGTTCCTTCTCAGATACTGCAAATTTCCGTGCCCGTTTCCTCATCCTTAATTGTCTGCCCTGTTCCCCTGTCAAGAAAAAGGTCCTACAGAGAGGGAGGGAAAACTCATAGCTTCTCAGTCCCCATTTAGCCTATGTGGAGGATCCATACCCATTACACTTTAGCAATACATGGTCATCTTTTTTTTTTTCTTCCTCACCTTCCTTCCTCCCCTTTCACTTCCTTTTGCATGGGCTCATCTTTGACCTCAGCAGCTTTTATCCACCCCTCTGCTTCTGGTGCTGGTACTTGCCTCCTCATTGCCTCTTTAGATTTGTACAGGACCTGAGCACAATGTGCCAACCTCAATCAACAAAACACGCTCTGATACCTGTGACCAGCCACCATCTCCTCATCTTCCTGGCTTTTCCAACCTTTTCAAACCCTCTGGGAAAGTAAAGCATAACTCCTGCAAGCAGGTGCTCTTCAAGGCAGAAGAGCTCAGCTGATTTAACCCCGTTCACTACAACTGTGAAGACAATCACAATCTTCAATGGCTGCCTTCAAAAGATATCATGTGCAATGGACAGACTTGAAACAAATTAGATTTGGGTGCATGAGCTATACCCTGAGAGAGGAAGAGAGACAAATAATTGGCATGAATAAAACAATAGTTAAAGTTACTCACTCTAGTGTACAAAAAGTCTTTCTCTTTCTCTTTACCTTTCTTTCTTCTTCTTTCTGTCTCCATTTGTCTTCCAGCTCCACGTTTCTTCATCACTATTACTGTTCCCTGGATTTCCCTACAGCTGCTAGAAAGCATCTTAGAACACCATCTCAGATGCTTCATTCTGAAGTTATGGAGGTGAAAGATACTGCACTGCTGCTTGCTGCAAGGCACCAGTCCAAAGTCACTACAGGAAAATGCTGGCACTGGTTCCAGTTAACCTCTCCAGTGAGGTGCAGGGAATAGTTGTCTCACCTGAATCCTTCACAACAGTTGTTTCTCCAAATATATCATTGTCCGTGGAAAGAAATGGGGGCAAGGAAGATCAGCGTTGGGATGCACAGGAAACAGACTGACTGCTTCAGAAAAGTATCCAGGAGCAACAAAAGAGATACTGAGTTACTGCAATAGTATCTACACAAAATAATTTTGATATTATTTGGCAGCAGAGAAATTTACGTCACCACTGAGGTACCAGATTTCTGTGTACTGCTGCTGCTCTTGTGTCTTGCAGAGAAACCCTCCCTCATCAGTGGCTTAACTCTCCAAAGGGGTGGGCACATGTTCTGTTTTCTTTTCCTCTTCTGCACCACAGCAGAACAAGCAGCAGAGAGCTGTAACCTCTTATAAAGCCAGAGTTTCCAGAAGAGGAAAAGAAAAGCACAAACCCCAAAATACCACCAGATCTGTGTTACAAAATCCCTGGTGAAAGACTGACATTTGAAGCCAAAGACCTGACAGCCAGGGAAGACATCATTCACAATACAGGCCTGTAACCCTGACCAAACTCTTCTTCTGGTGCAGATGAACTTTTAGACTATTCATATATCCAGTAGGAGGCAAATTTTGGCTTAGACAGTTATAGATGAAGTATTTGAAAGACAAATATATTTCTAATGGCAAAAGCTCAGACTCAAAGCCTCTGAAGAACTGTTTATTATATTCTAATCTCTCATTTAGGGGGTATTTTATCCCTCACCTTTTTAACCTTGAGCACTCTGCACAGCAGTTCTGAAGCCACCCCAATTAGTTACGTAGAACATGGGCTGACATGGTTGAATGGCTTGGCATCTACAGACATTCAGCCATAACCTGAGCAGCTAGATTTGCTTTAATCCCATAAAAAGTAGGCAGGAATACAAATGTGGCAGATTATCAGATGAGACAAACTAGCTCTGCATCACTGGTCTCAGTGAGGCTGTGCTGATTGAATCCATTGAAGCATTTGGCCTCAATATATCCCAGAGAAACAGTCTTTCAGAAAAATAATCAATGCAAAACAGTGTTGTCATTGGAAAGCCTGGAACTGATGCAAGTTAGAATTACTCAAGTTCTTTAGTGTGATATTTAAATACCAGTGTTTGAGTGCCAGGGAACTACAGGCCAAAGAAACTGTTCCAAGTTGGATTTGGTAAGCACGGGGTTTTCCTTTAAAGCACATTAGTCAGACAAGTTCAGTCAAAAGTCATATGTGAGATTATTAGCTCTTGTGCAGGGGTTTTCTCATTTGTGTTGGCTCTTCAAACACTTTGGAAGCTGTACTGAGCAAAACAACTGAACAGCTGAAGATGGTTGTGCTGGAGGCCAGCTTTTTTTCCATGCCTTCCTCACTGTGCATCCACTTGCCATTGGAATCCCACAAGAAACAAATTCCATTCTTACAATCATGGTTTTGGGAAAGCAGTTCTGCAAAGGGGAGGGAAAAATATTATGATGAAGCCTCTTTTTTTCATCTGTCTTAGTATTAGGGACAATGGACCCTGTGGTGTCTCATATAGTTAAACATGGGAAGGGACATGGCAGTAATGAATAGCATAGTCATGCTAAAATAACGTTTCTAGTGCTAGGATTCCAAGTTGTGAAATGGTCACAGCCCCTTGAATGTGTTGTGAGAAAGCCCTTAAATTCCCTGCTTATTAATCCTGTCACTGAAACACATTCATTAATGAATTAAAACATTATTAAAGCCAAAAAAAATCAGCATTTGAGGCCCAATAGGTGACCCTACAAACTGACACCTTGGGTTCATGTAAGGGTAAGCAGACTGAAGGGGCCAGACAGCTCAGGGGCCAGTAGAGTTTCCTCAACAGCATCCTGAGGCTCTCAGTGACCACAGGACCCACAGGACAGCAGTGGAAAGGTCTAGAGCAGCCATGTGCTGGATTTCTGGAAACTAAGATTTTGACATTTTGATATACAGTAATATATGCGGAGCAAGATGGAGACTTCAGAGTGGAAGTTAGTTGTTCTTTTTTCACCTTCTTCTTCCTTCTTCTTCATGGGTTTGGGTGGTTTTCTGTAATTGGTTAATAAAGTCCTTATTGCGGCCTTCAGGTGGTTAGTTATTGGGTTTAAAATAAAAATAATTTAGGTGGCACTTCACAATTGGACAGATTGTCCTTGAGAAGACCTTGTAGAGATAGAGGAGGACTCCATTTTACCTCCATTTTCTACCTTACTAGTTAGAGCTCACAACTTGTGAGGCTGTAATACAGGTAAGAATTAATAAACACCAAATCCAAACATGAAACTGCAACACCCGTGTATTAATCCCGGCTCTAACATGAAGAAGAAAAGAGGATAAGAAAACCAACAACCATGAAACTGGGAACTAGCTGGACTGCTTGTAAAGACCACAGAATGTGGAGGATCTTTTGAACACAGCTCAGGCAACTGTGTAGCCTGGCAGGTGAGTCATCTAGCTGGGTGCCTCACAGAGGAGTCTGGCTCACATTAGGTCCTCCACCAAAAACTTGGTGGCTGGAGTTTCCCGTGGGAGTATGGTTTTGTTCCCGTAGCCTTCCTTTAGAATTTACTGTAAGGTATGGAACTGTGTGGGCACTTTAGTCCGACTGGGTAAACCTTGTGTTTTGTGTTCTCATGACTTTATCAGACAGATGGGTTGGAGCCTGACTTACTTCAGGTATAACAGGCACACTAGGACAAGCTGTGGCAGATATGTCCTGCCAGGCAGTGAAAGCAAAACAGCTAAATTCATCTTCCTGTCTCTGACACTATGGCTCTTCTGCTCTTTACAATTTATTTTCATACCTCACATCCCAAGTAACTTTGAAATCAAGTTCATGTTCACATATGATCAATTTATTTTATTGATCTTTCCTCCAGTTTGGCCCAAGGCTGAACTGCTATTCATAAGCAATACTGTCAGCACTCCAACAAATGGAAAGAGGCAACAAGCACCTCTGAGCTTGAGGTCCCTCTCCCTCCCTCTGCTCCACTGGCAGTCTCAGCTTTCAGCTGCATCGACCTTCTGAAAGGCCTGTAGCTGTCCTGAGGAAGGAAGCCCAAGCAGCCACTTTGAGCATGGTTTAGGGATAGCAGCCTCTGTGAATTTATTCTGTACCATGCTCTGCTTCTGTATTCAGTTACAAGCATTATTTGGCTCTAAAGGCAAAAGAACTTGGAAGTTACTTTCATCATATTAATTTTATTTCAAATCATGTAGCTCCAGAACTGGATTTGTGCCTCCTATACATCAATGCCTCTTGAAGTATAGCTGAACCCAAAGCTACACTTCAAAGCAAGTTAAAGGTGCATGTGAGTGCATAAAAATACATGTGTTTTGCCTTTTTCCCCCACCTTCTCAGCTAACTGTGATGACAACATTAGCACCCCAGTGGCAGATCAGTGTTCTGCCAAGATCTGTTCAGAGTAGATCTTCTCACCAGGTGAGGTGTGGGGTTGTATCATCCAGTTACAACACCTGCAGCAAATCCTCCTCCCATGCTGAGCAGGGAATTCTTCCTTCAGTCCCTTCCATCTGTGGCTTCGACCTCTGGCTTGCCTTGTTATTTTTTTTAACCTACTCTCTAGTCTGATTATGATGAATATAGGAGAATTCTATTTTCCTATATTAAATCACAGCAAGCTGACTTATGTTATGATTTCACAAACTGCTAGCCAGTCTTAACTCAGAAATGGAGACTGGAAGTGAAACTGGTGGACTAAGAGCCTTTAAGAAATACAGAGAGAAAGAGAGGGCAGGGGGAGAGAGGGAGAAAGAGTAGGTCCTCTTTCCCTCTTTTACAAAATTCTTTTTCTTCTTTAATTTCATGGATTAATGAAAAAGAACAGCTGAAGGGAGTTGTTAGAAATTTGTGTTCTAGAAACAGGAAAAAAATCCCTTTTTTTTGCACCCCTTCTCTGTATGCAGTAGTAACAAGTCCTAGTTACAAATCTGAAATTACTGATTAGTATCTTGGACTTGCACATATGCGCAATGCACAAATAAGACTGTCAGTGTATTCTGAGTAGAGAAAAGTTAATGATTATCACGTTTATAGCTTGAGTTAAAATGAGAAAGCCATAAAGACAAACTTCTGATAAGGTAATACCCATATCCTAGTGAACTATGAGTTTTCTACAGGGCACCAAGGTCTCCAGTCTCATTACTGAGCCATTTGGATAAGCTGCTCTCAAAGTTGTTTCACTTAGCAGGACTAAGTTTTACAAGTGTCTGTAGGAACACTAGCATAACTCCTTGCTTTGATTAGCTGCTAATGTGCTAGGCCCCCTCTTGGGTGCAGCTCTAAAGGAGTGTTACATTTTCCTTTTTTTCACTTTGAAAATCCAGCAGAGTCCATCTAACAAGAAGGTGGCATCTCTAAATTGCAGTATGCAGCTTACATGTACATTGGTGCAAACCAAGAGCTCACTTTGGCTGTGCCACGTTGCAATAGATGGGTCTTTCATGAGCAGCATGAGAAATGGAAGAACTTGCAAAAGTCAGAAAGGGGCCTTGATCCCAGACCTTCAGCAGTAACACGTGCCACTGACTCTGTGACTGCAGTTGGTGTACCCATCTGCTCTGCAGGATGTTGCCAGAGGTGTGGGCTCTTGTTTCTGACCTTTCACATATGCTCATCCAAGCAACTGGACAAGCATCTTTTTGTTTCATGAATGTTGTCAAGCCTGTTATTTACCCTGCAGTTAGAGCTTCATTTAGCAAGAAACTCATGTAAAGCATTACTGGAGCACAAACAAGGTTTTCCAAAACTTAGCATGATCACTCTTGCAGTCACTGGAGCTGGATTGGAACACAAGCCTTGAAACACAGAAGAGATTGAAGAGGGAAGATCCATTTTCCCTGCTAGAAAAGAAAACAATAGTCAGCTGGATGGTATCTCCTCTATTGCCCTAAAAATTATGGCTAACTGATTAGGATGAATGATAGCAGACAGTAAAAGAAAAGAGGGAGGAAGAGCTATGAAGTTCAGATAAAAGGTGCAATTGCATCACACTTTAGGCAGAAATTAAACCCTGTGGGACTTTTGCAAACATTGGCCTGTGTACAGCAAAAGGATGAAAGCTCTAAACTCCAATTTAGATACTTGAGAGCTTTAAATTCCAATTTAGATGCTTGAGAGCTCTCAGAACACTGCAGATAGCCAAGAGCTGCTGGTGGAATATTCAGTCTTTTTCTGTGCCTTATAATATCTGGAAAGGAAAAAAAATCTCAAGTATCATGGAGATAAAATTAAATAAGCACTGTTAAATTAAAAAAAAATAAATTAAAATTAAATTAAAAATTAAATAAGCACTGAATAACTGTTCATTTGGTAAAGCTCTGGAAAACAAAAGGAGCACCTTGGGAGATTACAGATAAGGAGATGGATTAAGCTTTTACATTTTATAAGATAAAAAAACAACTATAGAAAATATTTTCTAGTGCTGCTTATACTATCATAGGTCTGAGAAACAATAATATGTTGACTGCATGGGCACTGTGTGGCATTGTGTATCGAGCTTTGCTGGTCAACATATTGCAATGAATGGCTGGATTTAATTAACTTGTTCA
>VXBB01018241.1:272385-303893 GCA_013399915.1 Illadopsis cleaveri | reverse complement strand
AGATGGCTGTTTTAGTCCTCTTCCAGCCATTCCATGTTAGTTGCATGGGCTGTGTTAGAAGACATGTGGGATTTGAAGTGAGTATACCCCACAGCAGGTGAGGCTGGGTATAGTTTTTATAACAGATCACAGAGAGTTATGTTACTGACTCGTCAGTAATACTTAGGGTACTCAAGGCAGTTTTTTGCCTTTCTGCACAAAGCTGGAAATTCTATACTTGTCGTGTTTCAGTAATTGCAGACTAATATAATCAGATGAACTTTCTATTTTGTTACATCTGACCATATGTAGTTGTGTTGTGTGTTTACTTATAATCTGAGAAAAGTGTGTTTAATGTAGTCATATGACAATAAACATTTTAATTACAGCATCCGTCTTAATTCAGGAATTTGTCAGGAATCTTTTGTACTTGGGGGAGTACACACAATGTTCTAGATTACAAATTATTCAACAGAACTCTTGCTGACAAGAATTTCCAGGAGCTTTCATTCCACTATTATTTTTTTCCTTCTTTTTTTTGGCCAATTGCTGGAGATTTAACCAGCCTTAAAACAGGGTTTATGTAGTAATTAACTGCCTTGGTAATTTTTTGCATATTCTTGTTATATGTTAATGGTTAATTAGAGAACTCCTGTGTTATATTGCTGATTGTATGCATGTTAGCCAGTGTGTGTTTATTGACTATAGAGGCTTTTATTGTCTGTCATGTGAGAGTATGCATTCAGGTAACAGCTCCTGCAGCTTGCTGGTCAGTGTAGGGCTTTTAGAGACATTAAACAAAGCTTAGAATGGTCATTTAGTTTTCAAATTGGCCTGTGAAATAGTTGGAATGCCTGAACTTGCCATATTAATCTTTTTTTATAATGGGAAATTATTCCTGGGGTCTTCATGACATTGTTGCCATCTGTGTAAGTTGAGATGGCTTTGGGGGAGGTGCATATTCCTCCATATCCCTTGGTTCAAGACATCATGTTCTGAAATTTACTGAGAATTCTTTTCTCCAGAGAGACTTAGCTTATACTTTATCTAGCTCAATTCCTGGGTAGACAAGGCACTAAAATGAAGCATTTCTGTTACTTTTAGTAGCTTCCAAACCATTGTGTGTGCTAACCTGACAGTAGTGGGGTGTGAATATCAGGTTTTCTAGACAAAAACCTAAATGTTTGAACAGTAGCCTTCCAAGTGTTAGTTTCATATGAATTTACCACTAGGGTTCCTCATTGTTGGTAACAGAATTTTGTTAGAGTTGTTAGTGTCCAGTCAACTTTCAAGCTTCTGACAGTAAACTGAAAAGGAATTGCAACAATTTCTATGGCGGGGTATCGACACATTCTCTTATTATTACCACGTGGTAGATGAGCAGCTGGAGTGGGAGGACTTCGATTAGTAGTTACATTATGTCAAAAAGTAGCTTAGGTTCACTTATTCACGGACATTTCATGTGAGATTTTCCTGAACCCTTGTGCAAGCAATTAGAGAGTGACATTTTCTGCTTTTTCACAGAAATAGGTATCTTCTAATGTGGGACATTTACTTCCCTGGAGAAATATAGAGCTCTGGGTCTGTAGGACAACTTAACCTTTGCTTGTTTGGTTTCTAAACAGGATTGGTCTAGAACACTAGAAGTATTTTTAAAAATGTATTTATGAAATATTTTGGAAAAGTAGGCATTCTTCAAATATGTAAGTCCATCAGATGAGAGGTGGCTATTTAGAATAAAAATGTAGTATTTTGACTTCTCTGGTTTTCAGTTATTAATGTTGTGTCCATAGCTTTATGGCTTCTGACTATTACCAAAATTTGGCTGTAATTTAAGAAAGATAATCTAAGGAAAAACTAGTAACCTTTGGAAATTGCTTAAAACTGTTCATTCTTCAGTTTTATGTCTTGTGATAACTTGGGTTAACAAGGGTGAATTTGCAACTTCCCTTTTCCAAGATGCTGCAGTAAACCATGAAATTTGTGGAATAAATATTGTCTGGTGGCATTGCTTCCTAAAGCCTCATACTTCTCCCACATGTGCAAATCCTGCCTTAGTGCAAGAGGAAGACTACTGCAGTGCAGTTGGGCAGCAGGGTTGCATGCACTGAGACACAGGAGCACTATGTTAAGTTGATTTGTAGATGTTGTAAAGTACTTACACAGCACTTAGGGTTGGAGTTTGTGAGAACTACTTAAGTTATACCTTGTAATAATTATTTTTTTTTTTGCAAAGGGTACTGCCCGCAGAAAGAAGAAGGTTGTTCACAGGACAGCTACAGCAGATGATAAAAAACTTCAGTTTTCGTTGAAGAAACTGGGAGTCAACAATATTTCTGGAATTGAGGAGGTAATTGCTTCAAAGGAAAAAAAAAAAAAATAGAAAATGTATTAAAATCAATTTTCTGGTAAGTAACAGAGGTCATAAACTTTTCTGTAAATTATCAGTAGATCTTCATGGAGCTTTAAGAATTTTGATTTACTGTTAAATTGAAAAATCCTGTTAGACTGCTTCAAATACTGGATTTTTATTTCTTTTTCTTGCAGGTAAACATGTTTACCAACCAAGGAACAGTCATTCACTTCAATAACCCCAAAGTTCAGGCATCCCTGGCTGCCAACACTTTCACTATCACCGGCCATGCTGAGACAAAGCAGCTGACAGAAATGCTGCCCAGCATCCTAAACCAGCTCGGAGCTGACAGCCTGACCAGCCTCAGGAGATTGGCAGAAGCCCTACCCAAGCAATGTAGGTTAAAATTTGAACGAGTTTCCTGCTGGCAGCTGACATGAGGCTTATTTCTGTAGCAGCAGTGACATTCTGTGCGCTCTTTTTGTCTGCAAGCACGTTATAAAATGCTTATAAAGAAATCAAACTCTTTAAAATCAGTTCTGTTTATAGCTCAAGTCTGATGGCAAGTATGACTCAGTGAAGCAAAGTCACCTGTTGGTGTGTCTTTTGGTGGGGTTAGCACTGGAAAACTGTAGCCAGACTTTTGGTAGTTTTTGGATTTTATGGTAGTTCCCTTCTTCATGTGGCTGCCATACTTTGACATATCTTGTTGATTAACACTGTGTGGATTAATTACTTTGTAAGTGTTAGGTTTTAAAGAAAGATAAGCTCAAGTATATCTCTTTTGACACTTTGAATGGAAATGTAAGTAATGGGGAAAGCTTGCAATTGCTTTTCTCCCACACAAGTGTGGTGAAAGTATTTCTCCATGGGCTTTTTGATAACTAGGAAGTAATTACAGGGTATTTATAAGTACATTATAATTTCAGTATGTGTAGAACTATGTAGAGAGGAGGGCTGATATGAGCATTAATCTAGATACACCAGCTTCCTATTCTATACTTAAAATAGTAAAAAAAGCATGAATGTTTGTTCTTCTAAAACTGGGAAAAGTAGAGGAGGGATTTAAATATGTAGTGTTTGAAAAAGGTGCTGCTGCTACAGGATGAGAATTCAGAGTGAAAGACTGGTTGAAAATGGGGATATTCCTTGTGTCCTGTGTGTACAGTCTTCCTACTTTCTGAAATATCATAAGCCCATTCCTTTAAAGATACAGAACATCCTAAACATGGGAAAAATAAGGTAATCATTGTGCCCAGTTTTTGGCAGTTCTGACCTGATTTTTTTTTTTTCTTCATCTGCTTTGTTGCCAACAAAGCAGCCTCTGTTTAGATTCCTAAAGTTGATGGTACCCTCCTGTCAACTTGTCAATGAAAAAAATTTTGCTAGAAGTAGTCTTCAAGATGTGGGATGAAGTATTCTTTATCATGTTCCTCAAATCCTTTCTTCTAATGTCACCTGTGTGACTTTCTCATGATAGTAGTAGGTCTTGAAAGAAAAAAAAGTACTTGAAGGATTTAGAAGGATTGCTGAAGTTCTGTCTTCTGATAACAATGAGAAGCTAATTATTAGAAGTTATATTCTAAGCTAAATTGTAGAGTTTTAGAAAGAGGGAAGCTTGTTTGAAGTGATTACTTTTTTATATTCTAGTAAATGGCTGTTTCTTTCCACTAAGAGTGGATGCCAGACTGGTTGCACAAACCTTTCTATTCAGTGTTGTCAGCTAGTTTTGAAACCCTAGCATCAGTGAGTAAAGCATCTGTGATAATTGCTGATGCTAAAGTAAACTTGGACAGGTCTTGGGGGTGAGAGAGAATGCAGGTAATTTAGGACAAAATAACATGGTTTGCTTTTCAAATGTTGTTTTTAACATTAAGAAGCACTTAAGCTTTAACAGCTTTCTGCTGCTTAAAAAACAAGTGAAGGTTAGTGATGTCCTTGTGCCAAGCCCTTTCAAAGAAAAGTTTATTCATCAGTTCTGCTTCTCTAGAAATTAATGTACAGGTCTAGTAAGAACCCCTCTTTTTCCTCATGCTTTTCTTAAAAACTGAGGAGGATTAATTAGGATAATGCTGAGGTAGTAGAGTAAGAGACTACTTGAGAGCACAGCTAAGAATACTTGTAGGCACCCAGACACTTGAGATATCCGTATACTTCCAGTTCAGCAGGTGCTCACTGGTCTGCCACAATGGAGATGGTGAAGTCTCACTACCTCTGTTACATGCAGTGGGAATGGTTAAAGAAATTACTGAGTCAGAAACATGTGGACCAGGGCACTGGGTCACCTCAGCCACCTAAGGAGTGTAAAATTGTGCATCCAGTTCCATATTCCTCTGACTTTGCCAGGGAGCAGTAATACCTTTTGAGTACTTCTAGTTGTGTGTCTGCCTGCAGCTTCACAATTACACTTCAGCTTTCTTTGGGTGTCTAGGATGACAAGATCCTTTCTATTCCTTAAAACTTGATGATGTAAAATATTTAAGAGCCATATGGTAGTGCATACACTAACCTGCTTTTAGGAAAAACTGGTAAAATGAATCTCCATTTGTATTTGGAAATTACTGTCATGCAGGGCACTCAGTATACCCAGATACAAAATGTTGAATAGTGTGCTGTTTAGCATGCATCTTCCAATTTCACTACTGGGCTGTTTGAGCATTATCAGTAACAAAGGGAATGTGAACTTCCTACATTAGGTAAAGACTTTTATTTACAGAACTGGATAAAGCATCGCAGCTTAGCCTAGAATCTTTGATAATGTTTTCAAAAACACAAAGCTAAACAGTAAATCAAAATGCCTATGGTGAGTTTGAATGAAGCTTTTGAACTATTTGCTCTTGCAGCTGTGGATGGAAAAGCACCACTTGCTACTGGTGAAGATGATGATGATGAAGTTCCAGGTAAGAACAAACATGCAGTGGAGGAAAAGGAAGTGAATTTTGCTAAGAGATCTTACACATAGTGTAAGATCAGACCAGGGATAAGAAGAATGTTGTCTAGTCACTTGGTGTCACAGAATTTCTATGGGCAGATTATTTTATTAATTTCAGGTACCATGAGAGACTTCAAAGTTTGAGCTAGCATTTTGGTCCTGTGTTGAAGTGATAGCTACAACTAAGGTCATTATTTAATACTGCATAAGAAATTACCTTGTTAGAATCACTGCCCAGTTTTTATAGTGGAGTTAAATGCTTTTAGTATTGTGGTTTTTAATGAACCATCCAAAATTTCCTTGGTTGGGCAAGGGGGATGAACCTTGAAGGCTTTAAACAGTATTTGCTCTGTATTTTACAAGCTGAAAGTTTTTATGGTGTAAAAACTTGATATGAAGTAGGACTGAGGAAAGAAAACATCAAAACCAAAATGTTTGGCAAAGGGGAAGTGGGTCAAACTTTAATTCCAACAATCTTTTCCTAGATCTCGTTGAAAACTTCGATGAAGCTTCGAAGAATGAGGCAAACTGAACTGTCACCTCCTGAATAAAATTAAAACTTGAAAAAGCTACATGGAGCTGCTATTTTATATTGTGACTGCCTTGATTTTCTTTCCTGGTGATCTCAAGATCTGTGATACTTGGAAACTCCTTGATTCTACAGCTCCTTAGTTACTGCTTGTACACAATATTATTTTTGTGGCCTGACTGAACAAACCTGTGCTTTGAAATAAGTCAGATTGCTAACAAATTTCTGCCTAGACACATTTTTTGAGTAACTTGTATACAAGCAAACACTCATCTTTAATGAACTTTGGCATACAATAAAAATACAAAACAAAGTTTCTGGTGTGGCTTTTTGTCAGAAAATCAGGGACAAAAGTATTAAACAACAGGCCCTAAATACTAAACAACCTTAAATGGTTTTGCTTCTCTGCAGAGCATCTTCCTTTTGTTCTGTTTAAAAGCTGGCTCCTGAAAAAATCTTGAAATGCATAATGAAACCTTTTGGACTTAATTGGTGAATTGCTGGTGTTGCAGGTTAGAGCTAGGTAGGCTGTAAGTCGCTTTGTAATCTGCTGAATTTAAGAGATAGAAGTGTATTTCAGCAAGAGTTACTGGTGGTTTAATATTATTAACACAAAACGTGCAAATCAAGGCAGAATTTACTTGCCAGCTGCTTGCTGCTGTTCTTCATGGCCTTGGGGAGCTATGTGTGAGTGTTAAATTTTTATCTTCAGTGAGTGTTTAGTAGATGTTTGCATGGCATAACTGTTTAATGTGTTAAACAATGCTTTACCATTTTAATTTTGCTTGTCTGAAACCATCAGTTATGTGGAGGAATGAAGCACAGAATGGGAGAAAAGCATTAATAGTAATGCTCTTAAGTCTGCATTTACCAGCTTCAGATCTCTTAACTAATAATTTGAATGTTTCAGGAATGTGTTGTTTTTATTGCTTTTTTGGTTTTTTGTTGTGTTTCAGAGAAAAAAAATAACTTTTTAGGGCACAAGAAAGACATTTTAAGTTCCATTCTGGCCTCTATATATAGCTGGAGTTTCCAGGGGTAAGGGCTAAATTTCATGTTTGTGGGTCATTGATATTAATGATAGATCAGAACATTTGCATAACAGAAATTAAGCTAGGACAGAAGACCACCCAGCTACTGGCCTTCTAAGGTGGTTTCTAGAGCAGATACTTCAGGAGGTATAGATTCACAATGACTTGTCAAGGATAAGATTTGCTGTAGCTGTGGAAAAGGTCTCCATGTGCCTGGGAAAGGGTGGATCCGTGTCTGACTTGCCAAGCATGTTTGTCATGGTGCACGTTGGGAAACTGGGGAAACTTGTTCAAGCCCTGTAAAACTCCTGTGGTTTGAGGTAAGACAGCAGAGTAATGTGAGCATGACATGGCTGAAGTCAGGTGCAAGAACTTAGAGCACTTGTCTTGGTTTTCAAGTACTTTTAACAGTGACCTGTACTTGTAGCATTGAATCAGCTAAAAAAATGCAATCATTGAATTATGGCAATAAGGTAGAAAACCTAGGCCTGTGTGAATTTGACTTTAGAAATGAGGATGGCAAATGTAATTGCTGTATATAAGGGAAAACTCAAATTCTGCAGAGTAGCTTGCCAGACTTCTGTGACCTGTTGAGTAAGTAAATGACATGCTGGGTTTTTATCAATGTGTTGCCTGTTCTGTGATTCAGACATGCCAGTCCACAGAAAAACACATAAATGGCTTTAAGCCATTGTAGCCCTTATGAAATACTTTCTACTGGTTTTTGTCTTAGGAAGTAATTTTGGGCCTTGCTTAGATGCTCTAGACACTGTTAGTCTTTTCCCTCTAACAGACATACATCTGGTACTTAAAAAATAAGATCCTTACTAAAGCAGTGTTTTTGAAGTGCAAAGTAAGGCTGATCTAGTCATAAACAGCCATGTGACATGCCTGTGGAAGTCTGTGCAAGGTATGCTCCCAGTACTTTCCCAATCAGGAAATACTGGCATAATCTGCATCATCAGACTCAGACTGCAGATAAAGGTATGAGCAAAATGTATTCTTGAGTGTAGCAGAGTCTAAATGGAAGTACCTATCTGGTAAGGTTATAGTATTCATCATGTTTAACTTAGTGTTCAATCCTGGCCTCAATGGTGTGATTATTTTTCTCTTGGTAAGGAGTTTGGTTATGGTTTTCCTAAACTGCCGTTAATTACTGGAAACTGAGGATAGTTATGCTGATGTTCCTCATCAGGTTGAACTTCCGTGTAACCTTAATGTAATTATGCTGTTACAGATTTGTATCTGTTGTTTTACTCAAGGGAAATGGCTCTCCATTCCAAATATTTTGGACAATGGAGAAATGAAAACAGATGCCTGTGTTTCTACTGAGCTTTTTATTTTTAGAAGGCTAAGGGAATGTTCAGGTTCTGTCACATTAAACTCTGAAATAGCTTAACTCAATGCAGTGGTGGGTTCTAGTGAGATTTTTTTTCATAATGTTTGGAACAGATTTTTGGAAATATTTTCATAATTGTTAATCTTATGTTTTAAGGGCTTTGCAATGTTTTAATATTTTCTAACATATTAGAACACTTTTGGGAGATGGTGAAGCTGTGTGTTTTATTAAGCTAGTGGTGTACATATGAAAAGCTAACAATGGTTTTAAAGTAATACTGGTTTTAAAGCTCTCAAAGCCACCTTGCATTATTATTACATGTTTGTTCTTATCATTGAAGTCTTATGAGTCTCAGGAAAAGTAACCATTGAGAATTTCACATAATTCATAATGCACATTTAACATACATGACAAAGGAAGAACATTTGGTTTAAAGTGTTCACAGCTCAATACTTCAAATGTCAAATCAATGCTTGTGTATCTTACGCTGATTTACCTGGAATGTGGAGGAAGTTCAGTGCAGTTGCCACCTCTCCGAAATTTTTGTGCTGATACTGTGTTTTGTGGGTGAAACATCATACAGACAATTTACTTTTCCTCAAGTACTTTTCCTCTACTGTGTCTGCTGAAAACCTAAATGTGTAATGGTACAGTTGTAATAACAAGCTATTCTCTCCTTTAAATGTGGATAGATTTAATAGATTTGAACAAATTAAACATGAAACTGGAGAGTTAATATTCAAAGAGATACAGGGAAGTCCGTGTTGATGATGTCTAGATTACAGCCTTAAGTGACTGGCAAGATGGTGGTATATGTAAAGAGGAGAGATTTGTAAGATACATATTTTAAAATATTAATAAGTACTCAACATGTTTTGCACTTAAGTAATACATGTAATGGGGCTTCTGATTTTTCTGAGTTACTCTTTTTTCCTTTTCTATCATTTCAGCCACATCTCTGAGAGTTGCTGAAAATGTTTTCTACTGGATATGATAGTTGTAAGATCCTGACCAGTTACAGAGATTAGACTCTGAGAGGAAGTCTTATTTTGCAAAAAAAGGAGCTTACAGTGCAGCTGAGCCAAGCTTCCTTAGCCTAGGTGTATTGTCTGTAGCATGGGGGAGTAGTACCATGATTAGTTTGACTGTGAGTTTAAAGATGGATGAAGAGTGGATGTATATGGAAGCTCTGAGAATCAGGACTGTAACTATTTCTGTCTATTCTAATTGTCACTTCAAGCTGTGGTTTCTTGTTAACATGGTACCTTACAGTCTCATCATGAAAGTTTTAACTGCTTAGCTAATACTCTGTCTTTATGCAGGTATTATCATTATAAAATAATGTTACTGAATAGAAGGAAGACATTTTGTGTAATACTGTTACTGTACTGTCTTGCTGTAATCTGGGGGTTTTTGTAAGAGATTTAATAGATGTAACTTACATTACCTTTACATTGCACCTAAGGTATTCTGGTAGTGAAAAAAAAAGCCATTCTAACAATGTTTGTGTAATGCAGGGATTAGTAATACTTTACAAATGAGTTACAGCTCAATATTTTGCATTGTTAGTGAATCCAAACAAATCAGAACAATTGTTGACCAAGTAGTGTTGTAATGGTGTAGGCAGTAATGATTATAGCTTATGTCTAGAACTTCTTACATGGGTGGAAGGCAGAATTCTAGGATATCTTGCTGCTATTCAGATTGGTTGAAGGTCAGCTTGATGCAAAAGCTTTTGATTTTGATACCCAATAACCAAGATTTGCAGCACGTCTCGCACAGGGATTTGATGTGCACTGCAGGATACTAGGCAGATAATAGTGGAAGTATCTGCTGCACTTGAGATCCTTATTCTGCAATTCTGTTGACAGTGGTTTGGGGTTTTTTTCTGGAAAAATGTAGTAATGGGTTGTATCCTACTCCAAATTTTTAGGACATAGCTGGAGTTGAGTTAACAAATCTTAATATTCTCTATGTAAGTTGTATCTGAGTGAATAATGTCTATAACGTTTATGCTGGAGTCTCAAAAGTTTCAGCCCTGCACACCTGATAAGTATCCTGCGTCACAACCTACATACGACTTTTGGCAAGTGTTTGCACCTACAGGTTATCTCTGACTTTAAAGTGATGCCATAAGATTAGGGCAAGGTTTGAAGTTGTTGGAAGTATCAACTGAAACAGAGGGAGCTGTGGATTTAACCTGCAGCTCCAGGGACTGTGACTAGTCCTCCTTTCCTGTTAATTCCAGTAACTGCATCAGGCAAATGCAGTTGTAACTGAGTATGACTGGACAGGCAGATCTCAGTAGCATCTTGTGATCTGTTCTTTTGTGATGAATTTCTAATAACTGTGTAAGCAAGACTACTGCCACCTTTAAGAACCCAACTGAGGTATAGGAGGGCTTCTTGCCCTCTTGTGCCTGTTGAAGATAATAAGATGGTTGAGGGTGCCAAAATTTATGCCTGTGTGACACTGGTGTTTGACATGGCATCTGTGGTATTACACATCACTGGTAGTCACAGTAGAGTAGAATGATGTTAAAATGTATGGGGTGATGAATATCTTCCTCATCTGTTCAGTATTGTTGCCTCTGCAGAACTAGGAGAAATTACAAGTGATTAATGCCTCATTAGAGCCATGTAGGTGAGTAACATAGCCAAGATGCACAGTGAGCAGACTTAAGTGGTGAGGAGCCATTTTTATAACACTTATGAACAACTGCATCTTAAAGACTTCTGCATTTGTGCTGATTTCTAACTTTGTTTGGCTTCACCTGTACAGGTCAGTCAACTCATTTTGTTGTGGTAGAGTTGTGGCATTCATCTGCCCCCACCAAGCATGAGCCTTACAAATATACACAGTGAGGGTAATGTGAACATAAGTGTTTGTAGGATTCAAAACTAAACTACAAATGAGATGAAGTGAAAAAATTGAACAGTTGTGTCAGCAGAGTGGCAGGTTTATTGATTTGAGATGTCCATTACAAGTTTTTGTTCCAGGGACAGTTGGTATTCAAAGCACCAGGGAGTTAATTTGACAATTCATTTTTTTCCCTCCCGGCTGCTTTGCACCAGTTAGTGTTAGGAATCAGTAGTTAGTACAGTTCTTTCTGGTTTAGGAAAGCTCCTAAACGGTGTGTGAAACCAGCATAGCCAGCTCATATAGCTGGGGTTTGCCTTTAGCATATGTTGGGGGCAACATTTGGATAAACAATTCCCATGTACATCTGCAGCATTTCATGCTCTAGTAATTACTACCCGGGGGTAATGATCTTTAAGATTTTTTGGGGGGGTTGGGGGTGGGAGTGTTTTTACTATGTAGAAGCTAGACTAGCTTACAGGTCTCAGGATTCACTGAGTCATCATCTTCCACCAGCATACAAAATTCAGACTTGCTCAGATGTGACCTTGTGCACGTATGCACTGGTGTCTAGGCTGACCTCTGTCAGGAACTGTATTCTAGATGGATTGTCATTCTGCTTTAGTGCATCAGCCCCTGCATTTGTACAACAGACCCTTTACTCACATTATATTTGTTCCTCATATTTTAGCATTGTCCTATTTTAATAATTTTTTACCTTGAAAATAGATGATTATTTATTTCAAAACCTGGCATTGTTTTTACTCCTGATTATGTCCCACCTTGGCAACTCCCTGGTTTCATCAGGACATACAATATATCTGCAAACTATGTAAGCAGGCTGTAAATTAAATTCCAATGGAGGTGCAAGGCCTCAAGGATGCACTGGTACGTTTTTCTGGGGTGCTGTGGACCTTCTGGAAACTGCTTTGTGTGAACAGAAAATCATAATGCTTCTAAACAAAAGCCTTTTTGGAGACAATGGCGGTGTTGTTATGCTTGTGATCTTACCCCATATTTGGGATAGACATTATACCACAGCTGCAGAGTGGATAAGCAAGCTATTTTTGTGATGCATTTTCGGAAACAATTGTGTTGAACCACTTAGACTGTAGCAGTCTAGGTGTAGCCTAGTGGCTACAAAAGTGGGGTGGAAGGATCTATGGGGTTTAACTAAAGCTTGTCTATTTTTCCATGGTGCTAGAAGCCTGAATAAGTTCTTGGACATCAAATGTCCCTACAGGCTACACATCATTCAGTGTCCTTTAGCTGACAGTAATACACAAGGCTGAGTCCAGCCATTGGATGGTATGATAGGTCCTCCTAAAATGCTTGGCAATGGTATATGCTAGAACTGGTGTGAAGGTGATGCTGTTCTGTAAAGCTTCATTTTCTATTTATGAAATAGAAATGCTGATGTGCTAGAAAACTTTGTTGGCTGTGAAAAGCATGTGATGTGATTGTGTTTGCTATGCTTTGATTTCAGTGCTACAGAAGAGCATGCACAGTTGATTTACATAATGAATCAAAACAATATCTCCCACCACGCAGGTCAGGATTTTTTTTTCAGGGGATTATTTAGGGATTACTTAGGTTTATTCTTGCAGGAAAAGGATGAACTGTACAGTGAGGTCCCACAACTGTAATCCACCTTGTTACTGTATCCAGTTTACATCTTTCTTTCTGTTGGGGTCTGCAACCTTCCCTGCTGATTTCTGCATACGTGGTTGTCCTCATCACTGCTCATCTGCAGAAGACGGACTGACATGCTTTACAGTCCTGTATGCCTGGAGAGTTGCTAGCTTAATTTGATGACAAATAGCCCTCAACAGAAAGATCTATTCAGACGTCATTCCTAGGACTAACCCCTAACAATATCTTTGATCTTTAAAGTTCCAAGTGACTGGATTCCTAATTCACCCAGTTATACATTCATTGCCAGATGGAGCAGTGTACTTCCTGAAAGCATTATGTGCTGCACAGCAGGAGGTGCATGCAAGCGGAACTGCTATAACAATACTAATGATGATCATTCTAGTGATGGGCAGAGTCTGCACTCCAGTGATTTATACTGTTGTTGTAAAGGGAAAAAAGTCTGATTCACAGCGTTCAGGAAAATCTACTGGAATGCCCCTAACATTAGCTTACTAGTTAAAAATTCAGAACATTGAGTCTATCTATCATTTCAGTAAATACAGTCTATCATTTTTTTCCTTATTCCTTCCATAGAATATGGAGTTACATCTGGTTGATGCTAGGTGTAGGCTAGAGCTGTGAATGTGAACTGCTTAGCCAAAACAAGTCACCTAGAATTAGGATAAACTTTCACAGTTGCTCTACTTCTGACTTTTTTAATTCCAGGTACTGTTATAAAACAGCTGTGGAAGATGAGTAATAGTTCTGGCATTAGTTTACAGCTGTTTCCTCAGGCTGAGCTAAGCATCATCATCAGGATTTAAAGAAACAAGATTCAAGATTGCCTAAAGGCAGATTGTAGGACCAAGGCACAATGAGGTTGCTCTGGAAATGCAAAATTGGTGCATGCTGTAAGTAAAAGTTTGTCTCATGTTGTTTATCCGCTGAGAGTTACATTCAATGGCTGATTTTCATCTTGGAGTTGTGCAACATTATTTCTTATTGCAGGAATACCATTGAGTTAACAGCTGCTGAGTTCTTTTGCGGGGGGGAAAAGGTGTCATGGGGCACCTTCCATCATGGCCCTGGGACAGAGTTGGGCTCTAGTGTCACAGTGGGGAGCTGAGATCTTCTCGTGTGGATCATGGAAAAGGTGAAGAGCAGAGCCCCCATCCTCCATCACTTGGCTCCCTGCTGTGGGCACCTGCTCCGTGTGTGGCATAAGGAGGTGTAGGATACAGGCTTTTTTTTTTTTTTAATACCAAGGAAAAACCCACAGGAGGGCTGAAGGGAGATTATGCTCTACCCTGGGAAGGTCTGGCAGGAGGTTGCTGCTTTCTGTAACTGTCTCAGAAATACAAGTGGGGAATTCAAAGTACAAGACAGATGAACAAAGAAGGCAACAGAGTGGAACTAGTAACAGCCTCAGGGAAAACCAGAGCAGACAGGGAAGAGTGTTACAAAGTGCTCATCAAATTTACATGCAAATAGTAATGCTAACATTGTACATGATTAACCAGAATACCCTGCAAAGTCAAACGGGAATGAATAAGACAAAGACTTTGTGCAGCTCCGAAGCATTTGGCTGTTACTACTACATGAAACTGCTGGCAATCTGCTTTGTGGGCAGAGTTCATGGCATCTGTGTTTACATGCTGCACATAGAATTTGGCAAAAAATAATTTAGTTAATCAGGAAAAGCAACTTATTATAGATATACAGATCTTAATACTCCAAAAGAGTGCATACTGTCATTCAAGTTCAAATGTAAAAGATGAATAATTACTGTAAGGAATTATGTTGGCAAGAGCTTTTGGTAAAGACTTTGGAGAAAATCAACTGCAGAATTTTCAAATTCCTCTGGTCTTGTGACAAAGAAACACTGCTGCCTTTGGACTCATGGATGTGGTTCAAAGGTAAGTCTGTCTTAGTGTCTTCTCACTGCCATCAGAGGGTACAGAAATGATTCACTGGAACAAATTCATAAAACTGACCTTTCAAAACGCTTAACTAATGCTGAAGTTCCCACCACTTAAATTTTTTGCCACTATAAACAACAACAAAAAAGGAATACTGAGAAGTCTTTATACCAAGAGAAACAAGAATTCATTGTTGTGCCTCAGAGAAACACAAAGTATGTGGAGTGAAGCATGCTGTTAATATTGCATAATAACCAGTTGTCTGTGCTTTTTACACAGGGATTGTTTTCCTGTGAGTAAAGCTTTTTCTTTGCATAGATTTTTTTTTTCTGCCTCCTAACTCTTGACTAAGTTTTCCTTAGGGTGTCTGAATCATAGCTTATGAAATAGTGCTGGTTGGTCCCTGCAGGGTCCTCAGAAGAGCCACAGAAAATTTCAATTCCATGTTCCCTTGGCAGCATAATGTTGCATAGTAGAAAGGGCTTATGATGCAGGAAACAGCTTCTGAAAGATTACCATCTTCACCTTTGTGTTCACTCTTGTGGGAGGTGGTGTGATGACTATCTGACAATTGCTTGAAATTCTGCAGCAAAAAGATGGAAGCAATTTAAATTGTGTTGTCTTAATCTACATTCCTCTATTCCAATGTCTTCACATATAATTAAAAAATGCATTTTCTAGGATATGTTTTGAGGCAATAGCTAAGAATTAGTTTTATTTCCTATATATTATCACTGACTCAAATTCAAGACAAAATACAGAGCAGGTGTTGAAGGTTCATTATTTAGAACAAGTACTTTCCTGTAACACAAATAATACAGGACAAGGATAAGCATACTGACGTAGTTTTGTCTATACATGAGATGTCTTACGATTTAAGAAAAAATGGCTCAGGTTATGGTACCTCAAGGAAACGCAATTTGCATTTTGTTATAGATAGATAATATGATTGGCTCTCGCAGTTAGGGGATGAATATTACATGTACGTTAGAAGTTTTATTGATGTATAGATATGTCATTGTGATTTGTGGTTTGGATGTCCTCTGTTCTCCCCACAGTCCCCTTTCCCCTCTACGGTGGCCAAGGGATGTCCTTGGTAGCGGGGACATGAGGAGGGAGGGCTGTGCCTGTGCCCCTTGCAGCAGGGCAGGCTGGGTACCGGGGGGCGTGGCATGGCAACACACCTGATGTCCAATCAAGCTGCAAGAATGCAGTCTCCACCAATGGATGGCAAGGAAGAGTTGATTGGCAGGCTTTGGGTGGGGCCAGGGGCACCTGAGGCAACACCGGGGTATAAAAGGTGGAGCAGCCATTTTGTGGGTGAGCGCATGGTGGTTTAGTTCCGCACTCCTTGCATTGTAATTTTCTTTGTTCAATCATTTGTTGTCTATTGTAAAAGTTTAATAAACCTTCTAAAATGTCAAAGTGAGCAGTCATTTCTCACACATTTTTTTTGCATTGCTTTTCAACAAATGTGTAAGATCAGCATTTGTTTTTACGAAGGACATTAAATCTCAGTATTTTTAATATGCAACTTTAGAGTAATTGTCACTTCATCGTATTTTACTTTAAAATTACTTACAAGGGGCATATTTTGCTGGCTTTTGATTATGAAACATTTTTTCTCTCTTGCTTCCAAGGCATGTCAGATTTGCTGTTTCTTTCATCTGATTTAATCATGCATGATGCAATAAAACTGGCGTGAACGCTGTGTAAGAATACAGGTGTCAAAGCCTGGGAGACAGATAATGGAGCAAGGATTTCACCAACACCTGCAAGGTCAGTTACATTTTTTTGCTTCACTTCCTCTAAGGCTGATTCCATTTCAGATTTCAGCATCATGAAAGAAATGCATCTCTGCACTGGCTCTTGCATAACGTTTCAGAGGTTAATTCTGACCCACTGTACACCTTCTATGTACCACAGATGTTTCAGTACATAGAGCCACAGGGAAATTTAGCCAGGAATTCAGGTTTAATCCATGGAGGTTTAGAATTTTTTTTCTACGTTTTTCTCCTTTTGTATATTCAGTCACTTTGTTATTTCAAAGTTAGCATTTTTAATTCAGTATTTCTCTGGCTCTGACTCAGAGAGCTTGGCTGGATTGTTCTCCAGCCTTGCAGTCCCTTTCATCAGAATCACAGTCCATGTTATTTAAATAGTACTCATTTTCTTTGTTATGGATTTATTTTCAAACAGAAAAAAAAAATTAGCATACTAGAGACAATATATAAGAAATACAGGAACTTGGAGGTTGGGCTCACTACCCATGGACTGGGGAAGGGTCTATGGATGTCAGTAGATGCCAGACCTCTAGTGGACACAATGGAGAAATGAACCGTGAATGGAGAATGGAACTGTGAACATTACATTGGGAAAAACCCTGTGTACTGTTGGGGGAGAGCTGCCTAAAAGTCTCTTTCAAAACCTTATCTATTTTTTGTGCAAAACTGTTATGTCCCATCATTCACTGTAGTTTTGACTAAGTGCAGAAGTCCCAGAAAATGAGTTAACATTATCTGATATTTTTAAACTAATCTCAAAAATTTAATTGCTGTTTTGACTGAACAGCTACACTGGGACATCCCCCAGACTGGCGGACAAGAGGCTGGAGGCAGCCCTGCAAAAAGAGACGTGAGGGTTTGGATTAGGGACAAGTTCAACATGAGCCAGCAGTGCCCTGGCAACCAGGAGGGCCACCCGTGTCCTGGGGGCATCAGGGACAGCATCAGCTGGGCAAGGGAGGGGATTGTCCTGCTCTGCTCTGCACTGGGGCAGCCTCACCTCCAGTGCTGGGGGCAGGTCTGGGTGCCACAATGAAAGAGAGATATAAAACTATTGGGGAGTGTCCATGAGGTTGGTGAAGGGCCTTGAGGGGAAGCTGTATGAGGAGCAGCTGAGGTCACTTGGTCTGTTCATTCTGGAGGAGACTGAGGTGACCTTATGGCAGCCTAGAGCTTCCTCATGAGACGAGGTGGAGAGGCAGGCACTGATCTCCTCTCTGGTAACCAGAGTTCAGACATAAGGAGATGCAATGAAACTGCATCAGGGAAAAGTTCAGACTGAACATGAGGGAAAGGCTCCTTATTGAGAGGGTGGTTAGTCACTGAACAGGTTCCCAGGAAAATGGTCTCCAAGCCTGTCAGCATTCAAAGAGCATCTGGATGATGCTTAGTCATGTGGTTTAGTCTGAGGTAGTCATAGAATATCTCAAATTGGAAGGGACCCATAGGGATCATCCTCAAAGAGCAGACAATGTGACTTGATCTGTATGGTCCCATTCAACTTGGGATATTCTATGATCCAAAGGACTGCAGAGGCTGAAGAAGGCTGTAGTACAGGAAGCTATGGCTTTTCTTCCCATACAGCTGATACCTGCTTTCAGCCACAGCATGAAGGATATTTAGGAGCTAGGAGTTCTGTACTTGCAATTAGACTTTCTTGTACCAAGGAAATTTCAACCTATGATGTGTTGGCCTGGTTGTTCCAGGACTAGCAGTGGAAAGCAGGTGGAAAGAAGTCAGGCACTGTCAGTGTTCCCACTGAAGCCACAGATTTGTCATTAAGACTCCCTTACCCCTGTGGCAGACTAGAGAGAATTGGAGGCATGCCAAGCTGTATGATCAATGAGACCCACCCATGGAGGTTTGGTGGCATGATGTGTAGGAGGGACTTCCCCTTTGAACAGCCATCCCAGCACTGTCACCCAGGGTGCCAGAAGACTGTGGACATCAGTTTAACCAGTGGACATCTAAATTGCAGCAATCAAGTCTTGTCACTGGATTCATTGTGGTAATATCTTTCTACTCTTAAAATTTCTTTCTCGTTCTTTTCCTTATATATTTTCTTAAGTGGTACTTTAATGCTTTTATATTATTTATATTATTTTATTTTTATATATATACTTAATATTTATATTATCTTATTCATATTATTGCCATAGATAACAATAACCAAAATAAAATGGCTACCTACATCCTCTCCATTGCAACTAAATCATTCTAAAATAACTCCCCCCACAACACACACATGCACATATATATAAATCCACCAATCATTCAGTGTCTTTTCCCTCTAATCCACCCAAAAGGATCTACCTGCTCATTATTCAAATCCCTACAGACTATATCCAGCACAGTTAATTCTCTCAGGTATTGGATACTGTTTTCTATGGCATTCCGTCTGCTTGGGTGCAGTACTAGATCATCCTTGACAGGACCTTTCCTTCATGCTTGATAGGAGTCTGACTTTGTGTCCTCTTCCCAATCCTTTTGTCAGTGCCCACATCCCAGGACAGAGATCCCATTGCCTGGCTTCACCACCATCTGGTTTCACACTGTGGGCTGCAACATCCCAGCATTGGACCAGGCAGGTNGATATTCTATGATCCAAAGGACTGCAGAGGCTGAAGAAGGCTGTAGTACAGGAAGCTATGGCTTTTCTTCCCATACAGCTGATACCTGCTTTCAGCCACAGCATGAAGGATATTTAGGAGCTAGGAGTTCTGTACTTGCAATTAGACTTTCTTGTACCAAGGAAATTTCAACCTATGATGTGTTGGCCTGGTTGTTCCAGGACTAGCAGTGGAAAGCAGGTGGAAAGAAGTCAGGCACTGTCAGTGTTCCCACTGAAGCCACAGATTTGTCATTAAGACTCCCTTACCCCTGTGGCAGACTAGAGAGAATTGGAGGCATGCCAAGCTGTATGATCAATGAGACCCACCCATGGAGGTTTGGTGGCATGATGTGTAGGAGGGACTTCCCCTTTGAACAGCCATCCCAGCACTGTCACCCAGGGTGCCAGAAGACTGTGGACATCAGTTTAACCAGTGGACATCTAAATTGCAGCAATCAAGTCTTGTCACTGGATTCATTGTGGTAATATCTTTCTACTCTTAAAATTTCTTTCTCGTTCTTTTCCTTATATATTTTCTTAAGTGGTACTTTAATGCTTTTATATTATTTATATTATTTTATTTTTATATATATACTTAATATTTATATTATCTTATTCATATTATTGCCATAGATAACAATAACCAAAATAAAATGGCTACCTACATCCTCTCCATTGCAACTAAATCATTCTAAAATAACTCCCCCCACAACACACACATGCACATATATATAAATCCACCAATCATTCAGTGTCTTTTCCCTCTAATCCACCCAAAAGGATCTACCTGCTCATTATTCAAATCCCTACAGACTATATCCAGCACAGTTAATTCTCTCAGGTATTGGATACTGTTTTCTATGGCATTCCGTCTGCTTGGGTGCAGTACTAGATCATCCTTGACAGGACCTTTCCTTCATGCTTGATAGGAGTCTGACTTTGTGTCCTCTTCCCAATCCTTTTGTCAGTGCCCACATCCCAGGACAGAGATCCCATTGCCTGGCTTCACCACCATCTGGTTTCACACTGTGGGCTGCAACATCCCAGCATTGGACCAGGCAGGTCACCAGGGGCTCCCCGTGGTGAGAAATCTTCAGACTGGTGGCTGAAATCTTGTTACCCCACAGCTCACCCAGGGATAGAAATGGGGTGATTATCTCTGGCCCTTCTCCTACTGTTAGGAGGACCCTGTTTCCTCCTCATTCCTCCTTTTGTGAACTGATTTATCTTGGATTTCTTCTTCTGTATAGGGGCAACTGCTACTGTCACCAAAACTGTGGGAAAACCCAAAACTATCCAATAACATTTTTAGCGTTAGATAATCAAGGCATTACTTTACTTCTGGCCAGGATGTTGTTGTGGCCAGGATGTGCAACAGAAATCATTTCATCCACACATAGCCTGGGTGTGCAGAGAAAATCATTCCATGACATACGAATTTTACCAGATTTTTCACAAACTTTATGCAGTCAAAACCCACAGAGATTCATTGGTTCAATGTTCATTGGTCCCAAATTACATAGCTCTTAGTATTTGGTTTCTTGTTGGTTACAGATATCTTTCCCTCCGGTGCTAATTAGGTCTTTATTCTTACCTCTGCTTTCCCAAACCAGGTGTCACGTTGTTTGGAATCGATGTCCCGTTAATGGCCCTTGGTGAGTGTTACCTTTTGTGTCTCTTGTGTGCTGCTCCCAGTCTGTTGAGATGTTAAGCTCTTCAGGCCTCACCTAGTGAGTGGCACAATGCCCTGAAAACAACCTTCAGTTCCCTTCCCCCGGGGCAAAGGCGAACAAACCTGACTAAAGTTACAAAATAAAAAAAATTTAAACTTGGTGTATTTTGCAACACTACCAGCAGAGGTTGGTTCCTCCGGTTCAGCTGCAGCTGAACCTCTGGTGCTGACGGTCTGCTTTTTTCCCCTCTCCCCCGAGCATGCCGTTTAGGATCAAGCAGTGTTCGGGATACAGCAGCCAGGGCCCAGCATGCTGTGTAACTTCCTGCCTCTCTGGATCTGCCACATCAGTTTTCCNATGCCACTCATGACTATCTACCCTCAGGGCAGATGTCTGAATAACCTCCCTAGAAATATCTAAACATGATGTAGACTGCACTCAGGAGACCTGCCAGACTTAGCAACAGGAACATGCTCTTCTTAACATCCACAGGGAATTCAAAATTCTCAAACCTCTTTTAACAGGAGTNCAGATATTCTGCCACTTTATCAGGATCCCGTAATTGTTCGGGAGTGAGATGAAGGATGTGTGCTAATGTCTCTACAAATAATTTGAAGGTAGGAGTTAAGGTATGAGTGTCAACGTCTTTGAAATGGGTCTTACTGGCTCTACTAAATCCAAGGCAGGNATACGACTATTAATGGAGTCCCAAAACGTGGGGCCTGAGGTAAGGGTAGGAGAGCAGCACTGAATACATACCCCAAAAGACCCTCACTGCCCTTGATGTTATCATGCCATAAAATGATGTTACACAGTACAGCTACAGAACAATCCTCATCCCTCTCCCTCCTCTGAAAAATAGCATCAGGAGGAGCACATACAGGAATATATAAGGGGTTACGTACAACACCAACAGATGTAGCAACACTGTGACCAGTGGCTCTCAACCTAAAACAGCAAATGCTTAAGTCAAATTTGTTTCAAATCCCCTCTGGCCCTATCTGTAATCCCAGTCCTTCCTGTCCTATGCCAAACAAGACTGCTGTCATTTAGGAATGGTACTGCCCAGTTCAGTGCTCCCACTGAGAAGCTTCAAACCACACTGCTGCCACTTGCTTGCTTGCCCACTCTCACTCTGCTTCCACCTGGGGAGAGATGGAAAGGGAAATTCGAGGCAAAAAAGGTAAAGATCACAGGTTGAGATAAGAAAAAAATTTACTGGAAACAGCAATGAGGTAAGAAAACAAACATTAATAGCATTAATGTACAAAAGAGAGCACGATTCACATACAAAAATGCTCACTGCAGAGCTCCACCAACCCCACTGCAACCTGTCCACCCTGACTAGAAGGAACTCCTTCTCCCTGGAAGGGACCTCCTCCTTCTCTGAGCAATGAGGTGAGCTGATACAGAATAACCTCTGGGTCCTAGCCCCCTCCTCACTATTGCAAAAATTAACTCTGCTCTGGGGCTCCAGCCAGGATAAATATTAACTGGGGATCTCAAAAACTTCATACACAGCACACGTTTTGGTATTATTTACAAAACAGATACCTATCTTCTGTGGTGATATCCCTCAATATCTGAACACATTTCTTCCTGTGAATAAGTATCAATGTGTGATGAAGTGGGACACTTGGCACAGTGCCATCCACTGCACTCTGTAAACATTTAGATGGTCAAAACTGGGTTTATTTACAAAGCTTTTCATGCATGACAACTGACTCTTCTAAAATTATATAAAATATATTTAAGAAATGGGTGACATAGCACATTTGTATCAACACCAGTGAAAGAAGAGGAAGAACATTAAAAAGCTTAACTAAAGCCACCAAGTAACTGCACTGAGGTAAAGTTACAAAACAACCAACTTTTGTCACCGACTGGAGCTAAACAGCAGTTCAAATCTCCAAGCCAAGATGTGGCATCTGCAGAGGAGCCAACCATTATTCCTTGATATTTTGAAGTAGCTTCAGTAAATGAGACTCAATAACCTGCTGAACTAAAGCAGAGAAAGAGATGAAGTTAATTAGTGTTGATTTTTTTGGTATTTTTAGGGTTATACTTTTTTTCTGGCAGATACCTGCTTATCCTATGCAACAATTTAATAAAAACCAGACATGTAAAAATTCACTCTGTGAATAAAGTCAGCATTACTTCAGAAAATAGAAGCCTTGTCTAATGCAAAAACAATACACCCAGTCAGGTAAACAATGTTTTTGGGGTTCACCATCAGTTCTTTGATTTGAATAGGCTGATAGCACACGGAAAGCAGATTTTTAGCCCACAAACAGAAAGTTGGCAAAAACATTTCTTAGAAACTTCTGTGAAACTTAAGATTGAGCTCTTGAGGCAGTCTTCTGTGTAGGCTCCTGTGAAGTTGTGCTATGCTGGTTTCAGCTGGGGTAGGGTTAATTTTCTTCATTGTGGCTGGTATGGGGCTGTGTTTTGGATTTGTGCTGAACTCAGGGTTGATAATACAGAGATGTTTGTGTTACTGCTGAGCAGGGCCTGCACAGAGCCAAGGCCTTTTCTGCTTTTGGTACTGCCACACTGGGGAGGGGACTGGGGGTGCCTGGGAGGAGACACAGCCAGGACAGGTGACCCCAAGTGACCAAAGGGATATTCCAGACCATGTGGCACCAAGCTCAGTGTATAAAGTGGGGGAAAGAAGCAGGAAAGGGGGGGACATTTGTGGTGATGTAATTTGTCTTCCCAAGTAACCATTGTGTGTGATGGGGCCCTGCTGTCCTGGAGAAGGCTGAACACCTGCCAGCCCATGGGAAGCACTGAATTAATTTCTTGGTTTGTTTTTCTTGTGTGTACAGCCTTTGCTTTCCCTATTAAACTGTCTTTTTCTCAGCCCATGAGTTGTCCAGCTTTTACCCTTCTGATTCTCTCCCTGATTTCTCTGATGGGGGAGTGAATGAGCAGCTGTGTGGGGCTTGGCTGCTGCCTGGGGTTAAACCATGACACTGCCTCATTCATATCCACAGGGCTCTGCTTAGAGAAGCTACACATACAGTGCTGGGTTTATTTCTGATTCCATTAATTTCTGTAATGACAGACACTTCACAGCTTTCAAAATGTAGCAGCAATGAGGGGAAAAAACCAGCAAGGAGTCCCTTCTTTGCTTCTGGTTTGCATAACCAAGCCAGATAGTGTAATTCACTGATTACTGTCTGCCTCCAAGACAAACTAGAGCTAGAGCTGATCTTACTGAAAAAGGCTTTGCAAGCTACATGACATCATGCCAGTCAAGTAGGGTGGAGGGGTTCAGGAGGGCTGCAGGCCTCTTACCACTGTCCACTAACACACCCCACTGTACAGGGTGAGGGGGCAGCTCAGCTCCCCTTGTCTGAGCCCTTGTCATGGCTGCATCAGCCCTAAACACCATTATTTGTGTCCAGTGATACAGATCCAGGTCAGTGACATTTTCTTACTAAGCACCTGACTTTCTGAAACAAGAATGGAAGCTCCTACCCATTTTGGCCCGATGCATTTGGGATTATTAAGACTTGTAGGACAGGTAACATGTTAAGAGCTGCAAAACCTCTACTAGGCCATTACAGCAGCTACATAAATGAGCAGCTGTAAAAACTAAATTTTTTTTAAAAAGGGTTAACATCTGCAATACTCACCACTCCGATAGCCCAAGGCTACAGCCAAATCCATGGAATTATAGCCAGCATCTGTTTCAACAGTTGGATCAGCACCATTTTCTGTGTGAAACAGGAATAAAACCTTTTATTTCTGACAATGAGAATTGAATAATGAGTACATTATTACTGATAATTTGGTTTGGACAGTCTGCTTACCAAGAAGAATTTTTACACATTTGACATGGTTCCCATGTACTGCATACAGCAAGGGTGTGCCTCCATTCTGCAAAAGCAGAGAAATGTCCCAGACACTTAATTAAGCAGACACTTAATTAAGCAGTTAACACACAAATATGCTTCCATGTACCAGTACAAGACTTCCTAGGTTTTATAAAAATGAGGTTCTGTTTTAGATCTTCACAACTTTCATCATTTTTGTCTGCTGTTCAAATGCTAAGATCACACTTCTACAAGAAGTCAGCATAGTCTCATTCTCTTTCTACCAAGAAGTCAGAACTAGTTGCATCAACTTCTCCTACCCTATGGAAGTTTTGAAACTCTCAGGTGTTTCAGAAGAGGCAGAACAATATTTAAACTCAGGTCAGTGCTATGTCCTGCTTCAATTCTCTGACCAAAGCACCCTCTGACTAAATTCAAGGTAGAGTCTTACCCAGTCATACTCATTGACATCAACTCCACAGTCCAGCAGCATTTTGACAATATCTGTGTATCCTTTACTGCAGGCCAGTGAGAGGGCACTTTCTCGCCCCTTCCCCAGAATCTGAGGATCTGCACCCTGAAATAAAGTATCCATTTAAAAAAAGAAGCAAATTTGAGACCTTAGACCTTAACTTTGAAACTTCTAAGCTTGCAGCAGCATCAACAAACTTAGGAAGGCAAAACAAACTAAAGAGTAAATTAATTCAAAATCAATTGTGATTTTTTCCTTACATTCTGGAGGAGAAATTCCACTACTGCTATCTGTCCATGAGCTGCAGCCCACATCAGAGGAGTAAATCCTTCTTCATCCTTGTGATTGATTAAATTTTCTGTTCAGAAAAAAATATATAACTTAGTAATCCTTTTCACAATGCACTGTATCAGCTGGTGAAATGTGTTGATGGTAACATTTATTCAACAGGAACCAGTGTGACCTAAAAGTCATTCTCGACTTTAAAAACAAATTCTGTCCCAGTGGTGGTGGTAGTATCTCTGTCCAAGAAAGAAAAGCACATCCAACTGACCAAAGTAGAATTTCAGCCATTAGTTTAATATTTTAAAATTTAAGTTTTTAAGCTCTATAAATCAAACTCGGTTTTTACTCAGAAATATTACAAGTTGTCTGTAATCTGGGCTTCACCTTTGCAAAGAAGATAAAGGATGTTTGAAAAATAAAGAGGTATACTCTGTATTATACTGTAGACTGTGTTTTTTCAATGGAGTGAGCCACACAATTTTGTAAAGAATGGACTTGTAATATAGATAAAAGAACTCCATTGCCCATGAAGTTCATGCAATCAATAAGGTGGTCTGTGAAAACAATTAAGGTCTGCACAATGTGCAGCTGGAAGAAGAAAAAAAAGAACTTCTTTTAACAACTGGCTGACAAATATTTCAGCTGCATCTTTTTTTAATACCTAAGTACTTCAAAAGTCCCATGCTTATAATTGCACCAAAATAAGCATTTTTAACTGCTACCAACACTCCAGAATTGTTTTGTTTTTCATATACATGGCTCACTACAAAGTGTTTAAGACTCACTGACTCATTATCTGTTTTCCAGTAAACATTTCAACAAGGATGCACTGAAAGCATGGGTGAATACTATGAGTGCAGTAAGAATATACCATTAATTTTACTATTATTAATGTTACTAAATTGGTAAGTATGTTAGGTAGAGCTGAAATTTTGTCCATGTATTGTAGACACACAAATGGCACACCATTCAGAATGTTTAGTTCTATTACACTGCAGGTGTGGGCCATGGCTTAGTGACATGCAGGACTTTGTGCTGACTGATTAAACAGAATTGGAAAACCACCATTAACAGAAATATGTTTTGAATGATAAAGATAAATAAAAAAATAAAATAAACTGCTGTGACAGAACTAACATATTCCTTTCTTAGTTCCATGGATTACCTAGCTAGAGAGCAGGGAGAGGAAGCGTTACTTCTATTAATGTTATTGTTTTAATTTAAAATGCAAATCATACACTGAGTGAGTAATAGACTGATACAGAACAACAGTTCACATCTGCAAGAAACAGATACCTCAAATGTCCCCCAGTCTGTACCAAAATTGAGGATTTTATAGCTTTGGGGAAAAGGTCAAACACAACAGCATTTAAAAGGCCCAAGGAAGAAAAGAAGGCATTTAACCTCCCTGTGTCTCACCTTGTTCAATACGTGTGGCCAGATACAACATTTCTCCCTGAGCAGCCAGCTGATGGACTGATAAAGCTGCAAAAAATGAAGCAAAAGCACGTGTTACATCCACCAGTTTTCATTCTGCTCTGTCTGGAGCTGAGCACAACATGTCCATTGGCAGTACAGAACTTGGAACTGAGAGTGTAGATGATTTCACCTTACAGTCTGAACTTAAATCATGATTAAAACCTGAAAATTTTCCAAACAGTTTCACAGATCTAGGTAATTTTTAAACCAACGCAGCAGTCATTCTTGAAAGCAAGGATACTTCTTGCCACACTGGCTCTTTACAAAGTAACATACTCTCTTAACTGCTGTTTGCTCAGCAACCCAAGATTACTTTAAGACCCATTTATCAAATTTTGATAAATTAAGGATGTTTAACTTAAAAATCACACTTGAATCACCAGAAGACCTGTCCTGCTACTCAACAAAGAAAGCCTCTAGTGTGACTCCAACTCACTACAACGTGGAATAGATCAGATATTACAAAACTACACACAATGTGACATACAGAGGGGAAAACAAAGACTGTGGGTTTGTTATTTTTTTTTTTTTTGTTATTTCAGAGATTATCAAGAAATAACCTCCAATCCCACAGAAAACTGCATGGGTGCATGGTTTTGATAACTTGAAGCAGGCCTGAAAGGTGCTCAGGAGGCTATCTGTAATAAATTATCCACATGATGTAGTAACAAAATTAGCTAATGATTACATTAACTGTAAATGTTCACTGTCCTTTTCCAAGCCGCTACATGAAAGTTTAATGTGTACAAAAAGATGGGGTATTTTGTTCAGTGACCTACACTGCAACTGCCAATTACTTTTTTCCATGCAAGTAGCATTTTTCTTTAAAAAAATCTGACTTGTGATTTATAGAGAAAATAATTTACTGACAAAGTTAATGACACCAAATTAATTTATAAAGGAAATGCTTGACAATTCAGGAAAAAAAATCTCACCAGAAATAATGCTTCCTTGATTTTCAAGATCTGTGACAATCATGACACTTGCAGTATTCTGTACATTACTTTGTATCTTAAGTATCCTGCAGCATTTACCAATCATCTAATTTTAAGATGCACAAGTTCTGAAAATATGGGCATGAAGTACATTAACTTACAACTTAGAATCTAATTCTTGATTTAAAAAGTATAGGTAAGGGTTTTTCTGGTTTTTGTGGGTTTTCTTGGGGAGGTGTTTATTTTTTTTTTCCTAGAAAATAAAATTCAGCCATGAATTCCATACATCAGGTGGATGACTACTTTATGGTTGGACCCATGTGAAATTAGACAAGACTATTTCAGTGTTTGCTTCCTACCTTTAAGTTCATTGCAACACCAAAGAAAAAAACTGCATAAATCTGTTAAGCATCCAACACAGAGTTCACAAAATAATTATTAATAGTAAGGCAGAAGGGTACTTACAGTTTACAAGCAGAGGTGTTGTAGAGACTTCATTTCCCCTGTGTTTGTTAGTTAGTGTAGTTGATTGTTTTATTGGTGAGAAATGCTTAGTGGTTGATGGAGTATAAACATGTCTTACTTGGATACCAGGGGAAGGAGAAGTGTGGCTGTTGCACTCAGCTACATTGAACAAAAAACAGAGAGGATTTCAGCACTAATAAGAGCATTAAAAGGAAGCCATAGATTCTAAGTCAAACTGTAAAGCACCAGTTATCACAAGACCTTTAAAATCCATGTTAAGAAAGCTTTGTGACATGTGCTTTTCCCACTGTGCATTGTGAAAGCTGAATAAAGGGCTGCATTAATTTCTGGCATGGAACAATTATGCCACCTCACATGTTCAGTATGGCACAATCTCACTCAGAGACAAGTTGGTGTCTGAATGAGGTAAGACTTTGTCTAGATTTTTCAACATGCCTGGCATGGATTTATGATGTAAGAAGGCACATAATAAAGTCAAGAAGTTAAGTTCTACTTAACCTGTCACCTTCCTATAGACACCCTCCAAGGCAATAAGATGATGCAGCTCTGGTCAGACATGCACTCAGGTACTGCTCAGCCTTTGCCTGCTCCTTAACCAGTCCACTGCACCAGTGGAGGCAACCTTCATTAACTTTCTTCCCACTCCACGATAAAGTTTTAACAGCATTAGGAATGCCTGATAAATACTTATCCAGCAGGAAGACAGGTTCCACACTAACTTACATAAAATAGCAGCAGGTCACTGCTTAGAATTCAGGAAGTCGTTCACTGCTGATGTGTTCCTCCATACCAACTTTGCTTGCTTCTTCTTAGAAGCTAATGGCCTTTTATTACAGAATATATTTACATGTTGTCTTGGCCTCTAATTCTCAAAAGTAGCTTTTGGTTTTGAGATTAAATACTGGAAAGACATATTGAAGGATTAAACTCCATATTGGCTTAATTGATTTGACACCAGTGTGCACCAGTAATTAATGACCAGGAGCTAATTAACACACACACACTAAATTAACACCACAGAGAACTTTGTGGTCATAAATACAAGCACAGATTCAGGGTGAGAACTAATTAAAAGAAGTAGAGTGTAACAAAAAACAAAATTATGTTCTGTTTTCCAATCAAACTGCTACAACTGACTATTAAATTAGGACTCATACCACAGATTTTGACCCATGGTCCCTGGATTTGCAGGACCACTTCTAAGGGATTTACAAATGTTACCTCAGAAAAACAACCCTATTGCTGATGGGTGTAAATCTGGCACTCAGACCTGTGGCTCTGCTAGGGAGCACTAGGGGTGAACCAAAAAAAACCACAAACCCTACACTGAAAATTACAATGGCTGAAGTGCTTTGTCCAGCCACAGTGACAAAACACAGGTGGCCCAGGTTATCCTTCATCCCCCTCATGAAAAGATAAAACAAATTGCTAAAAGCTGCTGAAGCTGATCACACAGTGCCTTTCAACACTTTTTTTTTTGTGAAGAAGCACACTGCTGTAGGACATGCCATACAGATGCAGCTTGTTTTCTTAATCAGCATCAGCTCTTACTACCTTAAGAGGCTTTTTGTGCCACTGATTTTTCAGTTTTTTCAGTTAATTATTTAACTGAAAAAAAAAATATATAAAATTTATTTTATACAAGAAAGAGAGAAAGAGAGAAAGAGAGAGAGAAAGAGAGAAAGAGAGAAAGAGAGAGAGAAAGAGAGANTTTTAGGAAACATAATAACTTAACAGCACCGCACAGTCCACGGGTAACATTTTGTACCACAAATTCAACCTTTGAACAAGACAGATGCCACTTCGAGGTCAGAGTTGACTTGATCCTGGATGTTTTTACTGTCCTCCTCGTTCAGGGACTTGACGAACCGCGAGCAGACGTTCATGTCAAACCTGTTGGGCAGGATGAACTTCATCCCCATGGTGACACTCTGGGCTGGCCCCTCCTCTGTGCTGGTGTCCAGCTGATGCTCCACTTTAATATCTGGCATGGGGGGGAGGCTGTAGCTCGTGGTGCATTCTTCCACGATCAGCTGGGCCCCCACGTCCAGGTTTGCTGAGGATGCCATGACCTCAGTCCCGTGAAAGTTTTATGCAGAAGGATGTTTCATGGATGTTTCATTGTTTCCAGGCAGGGGCAGCAGTTCTGGCCAGCCAAGCCCAACCTTCTGGACAACCTGCGACTGAGCAGACGTAACACAGTGTGAAAAAACAGTTCCACTCTTAGAAAAATCTGTAAGTTTAATAAAAAAATAAAAATAGGCAGTTTTTAGGAGACAGAAAAGCACAGGTATCTCGGCATAAGGCCAGCCAGCAGCACACCCACTTCTTCAAAATCCTTGCTCTTTAAGGATTAACCTTTTACACATGCATCTTTTCAAACATTCTTTTCAGTCCAGATGTCCTTTTGGGTTTTGGCCCCCCTTCCTTCAAAACTTGCTCCATTTTGCTAAGTTAGCATTTTATGAGATAAAAGTCCTAGCTGGTGCCTGGTAGCTTTTCTGACACCAGAAGATCAATGAACTCTCTCTCTTGTAGCCTTTGTTGCACTGCTGTCTTGATCTTATCAATTTCAGGAATGTAGAAGGAACTTCTCTCTCTGTATCTTCTGCTTTGGGCAGTTTAGACATTACAAAGACAAAAGCTCTAGTCTTTTACTATGAACACTATGTCACAATGAGAAAATACATTCATCACCTTTCTAAACTCCACTAATAAAACATAATACAGTACAATTACACATATAGTATTCATTCTAATATTTGCGAACAGCCAACTTTATAATATGCATTTATAACAACAGGTTAAGAACATTCTGGTAAAACGATGCAAAAAAACCACATCAAACTTTATTTCAGCCTATGGCATTTGGTTTTGTCACCCAAAACGCTGGCGAAATATCAGGCTTGTTGCTGTCACAAGTTACTGACCAAAATCTACATTTATGTTTCAGCACCTGGATACTTAAACCAAATCCCACTATTAATTCAATCCATGTGAAATGATGCTTCAGAACATCTGCCTAGCTACAACAAAAAACCCGACACGACAATCAACTCGGTTTATACCAAGCCAGGAACAAACCATAACAAGATCACTTTCTTTCCCAGAGACATTAGACTTAAGGGAAAAGTTAAAGCGACTTTAAGCTCCTTCATGTCTTTCGCAACCTCAGCAAGATAAATTGATCGATTTATTATTAAAATAATAAGTAAAAAAATCAGAATTACCCGCAGAATACCCGCGGCTCGCTCACAGTACAGCGGGAAGCCCCGGGCGGGGCCTGTAGCCGTCCCCTGTCCCTGGAGACAGCCCGTGAGGAGAGGCCCGAGGGCGGGACACCGGCACCGCCCGGGCCCGGCCTCACCTCGGCTTGCCGCCGCCGC
>VXBB01018241.1:258059-268159 GCA_013399915.1 Illadopsis cleaveri | reverse complement strand
ATGAATATGGTTGGGGAATGGTGGAATCGTTCTGCTCCATTCAGAATGGCCTGAAAAAAGAGCAGGCTTGTGCCAGGAGATAGAAGGGAAGAGGATGGTGAGCAGGTACAGAAAACTGTTAGGAAGTGAAGGTACCTGTGAAGGAGATACTGCATCACTCTGTAAAAGTTTCTTCAAAGAATCATAAATGTGTACCTATGTAAGACTGTTTTGTGTGCTTCCTCTCCGCAGGAGGTCGATATGTCAAAGTTTGGGACGTACTAAAAGGTGGACAGTTACTAGTTTCACTTAAAAATCACCATAAAACTGTAACTTGTTTGTGCCTGAACAGCTCTGGACAAAGGTTATTGTCAGGATCCCTGGACAGGTTGGTATATTTTGTGGTTTCCTTGTGTTTGCATTCTTTAGGACTTTTTTGCTTTGAAAGGTGTTACTTCACATCGCTATTAACCTGTGTGTAGTTTTTGGGCATATTTGAGAATATGTTGTGGGGCCAAGGTACCTACTGCAGAGCTGTCCTGCTTTTGCAGGGGCCTCTAAATGTGCTTTAAAAGGTTCCTTCCAACTCAAGGTGTAACATGATTCTATGATACACCTTAACCTTTTCCTCTCATTAATCTGAATATCAATAAGGATTGTGTGTGCCAGTTGGGAATGCATGTGGGGAACCTCTGAATAAGAGTTCAGTTTTTTAAATCTCTAAACTGACCTTTCCAGTCGTTGTAAATTAATTATTCTTAACTTTAATATAGTTTAAATAGCCAGAAATGTATTAGTATTCACTTTTTAGAAGCCTGGGGTTTGTGTCTCTCTGCTGTTGCTTCTTGTACCCCAGAGTGCTTGTGAACGTGACCTCTTTGCTTTTTGGTTTGGTTTCAGTTGACGAGTACTGGTACATTGGTGTCTTGTCTCTGAGACATTAGAAATACAAAGTGATCTGAAATGGCAGTGGGTCTGTTTTCCTCCTCCCTCCTGTATTTCCTGGGCTACCTCAGGCTTTATGATTACATAACACTAAATTTTAGCCTTGTAAGATAATATTTTGTTTTCCCGTTTGTTAAATATTTCATACTTCCAACCAAATCCTTAAGGGGCATCTGGATACAAGAATGTCTGTGGATTTACTCCCAGAAATTGCTAGTAGATATTGTATTTAAAATTAAAGAGCAAAGTTGAAGAGATGCTTTCTTAGTGTTTTCCTAATATGCATTTCTGAATTCAAATAGTCACTACACCTGCCTTCAATTTCTTCTGCTCTTGACCCATTTTCACCTCTTTTTGGGGTAAGAGCAACCCTGACTTGACTTGTGAATACCTTTTAACAGAACATTACTGTTGCAGGAGTAATGCTTAAGAAGCTCAGTGGTAGTCTGAGGAATGCATTGTATTAATACTCAGTTTCCTGAAGTGATGAAGATGTGAGTGATGAAGTTCCTGTAAAGTACTACAGTAAAGCTTTACTAACAGTGTTTTTATCTTTACTCTTCTGTGCAGGCATGTGAAGATTTACAGTACTACATCCTACAAAGTAGTCCACAGCTTCAACTATGCAACATCCATCCTCAGTCTTGCATTGTCAGTAAGTGCTTTAGAAGTCTTTCTAAACAAGGAAATTCCTGATGCCTTTTAAATCACTAAAGTAAATAATTGTTGCTTTCATGACTATTGGGTGTTCCAGAAGAGTGCTGTACATGAAAAGTAGGGTGATTGAATATATTTCTGCTGAGTAACAAACACAAAAGAAGTTTTAAACGTAATAGATTCAAATACCATGTTACCTGACTAGATCAGTACAAAATCTTGTGTTTATGAATGACAGTGTGCATCACAGGGAAAGTATTCACTTTAGAAAGGAGGTCGTTTGACTTTAGGAAGATTGCACTCACCTATTGCCTTTCAGGAGTGCTGTAAGTTCTTTTGCATGGCAGCAATAAAAAAAATAGTTAATTTGTTGAGAAATTTTGAATAGGGTGTGAAATTGCTCTAAAAGTTGGTGGTGCCAGGTTGATCTGTGGAGGAAAGAAGGGTGTGAGCATGAACAAATTTGTTTGTCAAGGCATGTCTTGGAAGCAGACAGCAGAGACTCTTCCTTCTCAGAAGCACTTGATTTCCAGTGGACAAGTGACCTGCTGGCCAGAAATTTGGAGGCTAGCACCAGTTTTTAAACAATACTATTGTCATATAGTACCCCCCTATGTAGCCTCTGAAGGACATGTGAATGGGCCTGTGAGGGATCTTTGCTACCTTTGCTACTTTATTATTTTCCTGCTCTGCTGGAATGTAGAGGAAAGTGTGTGTGAAGAGTGTCTTAATTTCCTACCCTATTACCTAGGGAGCTGCCCTAATAATTATTACTTATTCCAAATAAACTTGGAATTTTTTTTCTTTTGAAGTGAAGAGTACAGAGTCCATACCCCTTTAAGACCCTGTGGCATCTGCAAAATATACAATACCTGTAGTTTAGCATCTCTAGAGTGTGCATAATGCATCTATTGAAACATAGTCTTGTTTTCTGTTGACTAAACCTTTTGAATTTTAAACGGTCATACGAAAACATTATAATGCCTTTACTGAGTCAAACCAAAGGTGGGTCTAATTCCAGACGCTGCTTCCAGCTATTGCCAGCCATAAGTAAATGCACATAGAAAACTAAACCCAGGGCCAGTGTGTTGATATTCTCCCAAAATCCATTTTCAGATGAGAAATGAACTCATCAAAGTGTAGTTTCAATGTAATTCTATTAGTTTCTATTGCATAAACCTGTTCAGTCTCTCTTTGAGCTTGATTAAACTTGAAACCTTTCCTAGATTCCTCGACAAGGAGTTCCACATTTCTGATACTTGTGTGAAGAATTGCTTGCCTTGTTCCACTTGAATCTTCATAAGCTTCAACTGATGCCCTTAAACGAGCCATTCACCAGCTGATCTCCATCTATACCTGTCATAATTCATAGGCTTTTATCATATCATAGAATGGCTTAGGTTGGAGGGGATGTTTTAGTTTCAGCCCCCTGCCCTGGGCAAGGAAACTGCTAGGCCAGATTGCTCAAAGCCCCGTCTAATCTGGCCTTGAACACTTCAAGGGATGGGGCATCCACCGTTTTTCTGGGTGAAATTTATGCCCTCTTCATTGTGTAAGTGAAATAACATATCCCAATGACTGGTGTTTTGACCAACTTTCAGTTACTTCTCAAAATCCTGCTGTTCCATGATAGCTTTGCTTTCTCATGGATTCATTCCTGCTGTATGGTACCTAGTAGCCAAAGGCAGTTGTATGCCATTGGACAAACCAAAACCTTCTAGTTACAGAAGTGTGTTAATCTGTAATTGAGCTTGATTCACTAGTCAGTCAATAATGTTGCTTTATGAGCATAGCCTTGAAGCTGTCCCTGCTTTGAGCAAAGCATTCAGTCACAGAACATCAAAGAAGTGCCTTCCACCTTATGTCACTTATGCTACTGTGATTTGAACCTTATCACAAAGCATAAAAATATAAAAATGTGTATGATAGAGCACATGCATGCATGGTAGACCACAAATAAAACACTGGGTCCTAACTCTGTGATTTCTTTGTGCTAGCCTGAAGACGAAACCATAGTTGTAGGCATGACCAATGGGGTACTGAATGTTAAGCACAGAAAACCAGAAGAAAAGAATGAAAACTCTCAAAAGAAGAGACAGCCAGCATATAGAACCTATATGAAAGGAAGAACTTACATGCCAAAACAGGTATGATGTGGTAAGAAAATATATGGTGAAACATTTCTGAAAAAATGTGCTAAATTAGAGAAAGGGAAGGGAGGGAATATATAAAATTACTAATGGTAATATGTCTAATCCCTTATGTGTGTGTGTGTATTTGTCTTACTCTGAACTCTTTTATTGAATTCTAGGAAGATTTCTGTGTCAGTAAACCTGTGAAACGTGTTTTGAGGAAATATGATAAGCTGCTGAGGAGCTTTCAGTCTTCCAAGGCACTTGATGCAGTACTGGAGGTGAGGCATTAGTTTTTCTTCTTGTCAGAGTTTTGTGCTATCCCCTGATATTAGTTTTTCCTGTATAACACCAGCCCAGTGTTGTGTGTGAAGATGTTGCTTTGGTTCTAAACTCTTTCTGTGTGTGTCCAGCCCCCCATCATGCTTCACACTCCTGAGGTCACGGTTGCAGTGATGCAGGAGCTGCATCGCAGAGGAACTCTGAGAAGTGCACTGGCAGGCCGGGATGAGAAGCAAGTTAATCTCCTGCTTACCTTTGTGGCAAGGTATTGTTTTAACATGAGTTCCCTCTGACTGTTTTGACACTTCTGTTTCCTAATAACTTGCCACGGACTTTCAGCCACGGGTAGAACACTGGTAACTCCTGAAATCTCACGTGCCTTTTCCATTCTGATACCAAAGTTTCGGGATGAGTTTGAAACAGTTTACCCGTTAGCACAGCACAGTTTTGCTAGTTGTATGAGATATTCCATGTCTTTGCCAGACATTTTACCCTTAGTCTGTTATTTTCTTTCTCCTTGATGAAACTTGTGTTTTTATGTACTCGAGGCTTTTTGACCCTTCTCCAGCCCCCTCTGCCTTCCTGAAAGAAAGAGGGTAAATACCACAAATGTGGGGTTTTTTGACTTGCATCTCTGGCTGCTGTTCTGTGACATCTCAAGAAAAATTTGTCTGTATGCCTGTGTGAGAAAGCTGCTTGTTGGTGGTGGAGTGCAGTTGGCAAAACCAGTAAAATTGGAATGTGTTCTAATTTTGCAGGCGTGTGATTGAGCCTAGATTTACTCCTGTGCTGGTGACTGTTGCTGATATGCTCACTGGTAAGACAACACAAAAAAGATTCTCAAAGCCATATAGCTAGCCTGCAAATCAGATTGAGAGTGCTACAAAGCCTTTGTGGCTTTGTTTATATGTGTGGACTTAGTGTCAAGAGAATGATCCAAAAAAGATGTTTCCAGATAACTTTGACCATAGTCAGGATTTAATTTTCACAGACTGCTGGAAGCTCCTTGTGGTCTCTAAGTACCTTTGATACTTCATGTGTCTGTGTTTGCATAGTACAAATAGCTTCCTCTTATTCAATGAGGTAAAAAATAATGACAATTTGAGGTCATAAAAACTTCTGTTAGTTTGACATACTGCTGCTGTAAGCACATACAACCCTTGCTTTCAGAACAGACAATGTTAAAGTTGTATTATTTTTTCAGAATGTTGGACTTGTGCTAGAATCCTTAAACGTATGTCTAACTAGCTAATAAAATTTTTGCCTTTTTGTACATCTGTGGATTCTTAACTGATATTTTTCTTTACAGACATTTATCACCCTGTGGTTGGGCAGTCAGCAGTAGTTGATAAACAGTTTCTGAAACTCAAGGAAGCTGTCGGAAAAGAAATTGACTATCAAGAAGAGCTACTGGAAGTTTTGGGAATGATGGATACACTGTTTGCTACTTTTACTAAGAAAACAGATACATGTTTAGAAGAGAACAAAAGTAATGGTGTTACAGAGATCATTGAAACAAATAGGAGTTACTGACACCCATCACAACAAATTGTCACAATTATGAAATTGAAAGACGTGACTTGTTCTCCTGGTAATTTCTTATAATAGTGACTTTCAAAATAAGCCTCTTTGTGTTGAAGTTCTGTCTTTTCAGCTGTGTTGCTGAGTAGGCTTGGTTACTGAAGACAGAGAAAAGAGGACATTTTCAGGATTGTCCATGCAGTATTTTTCAAACAATTTAGTTTTAAAGTTTTATTTCAGAGTTACATAACTTCTTAAGTACTTACAAGGTCTGATTTTTGGTAGCTGCATGGGTGGCTTCTGTGAGAAGCTGCCAGAAGCTTCCTTCATGTTTGGGAGAACCAACCCCTGCTGGCTCCAAAGATGGATGTGCCACTGGCCAATGCTGGGCCAACCAGAAATGGTGATAACAAAGTTATTGTGCAGTTGTAACTGCAGCCAGAGAAGAGCAGAGTGAGAACATGTGAGAAGAACAACCCTGTGGACACCGAAGTCAGTGAAGAAAGAAGGGCAGGAGATGTTCCAGGTGCCAAGATTCCCCTGCAGCCCCTGGAAGCAGCCCATGGAGATCCATGGGGAATGCAGGGATCCACCTGCAGCCCATGGGAGCAGCCCATGGAGATCCATGGGGAATGCAGGGATCCACCTGCAGCCCATGGAGATCCATGGGGAATGCAGGGATCCACCTGCAGCCCAAGGAGATCCATGGGAAATGCAGGGATCCACCTGCAGCCCATGGAGGAGCCCACACTGGAGCAGGTGGATGCCTGAGAGGAGGCTGTGACCCCACAGGAGACCCATGGAGAGAGGGGCCCTGCTCCCAGGCTGGAGCAGCCTGTCCTTGGAGGACTGCACCCCGTGGAGCAGTTTGGGGAGCACTGCTGCCCGTGGGATGGACTCACACTGGAGAAGCTCATGGAGATCTGTCTCCCATGGGAGGGACCCCACAGTGCAGCAGGGAGAGGACTCCTCTCCCTGAGCAGTGGGAGAAGCCACTGACCTTAACCCCCATTCCCTCTCTCCTTGTGCACTGGGAAAGGAGGTGGAGCTGGGAAGGAGGGAGGGGTGGAGCAAAGGTGTTTTTAAGGGTTTCTTTTACTTCTCATTATCCTGCTCTAATTTTGTTAAGTAATAAATATAATTAATATCTCTAAAGTCGAGCCTGTTTTGCCCATCATGCTATTTGATGAATGATCTCTCCTGCTCTTTATCTCAACCCATGAACANAGCTGCCAGAAGCTTCCTTCATGTTTGGGAGAACCAACCCCTGCTGGCTCCAAAGATGGATGTGCCACTGGCCAATGCTGGGCCAACCAGAAATGGTGATAACAAAGTTATTGTGCAGTTGTAACTGCAGCCAGAGAAGAGCAGAGTGAGAACATGTGAGAAGAACAACCCTGTGGACACCGAAGTCAGTGAAGAAAGAAGGGCNTCTCTCCCCTGTCCAGCTGTAGAGTGAGTGAGGGGCTTTGGTGGCTGCCTGGTGTCTGGCCAGCAGCAGCCCACTACAGTTGTGTGTCAGCAGTCAACAATTTTCTGTTCTTATTTACCAAAAAATAATTGATGTTTGTGTAATTTTAATGTGTCACTGTCCTTATTTAAGGTTAATATCCAATCTCACGTCCTTGGAAATACAAGGAAAACAGCATACACATTTGATAACACTTGACAACATAGTTTTTTCTCTTTCTGCTTAATCTCCATTTAAGATTTCCATGAATTCACAGCACACAACAGAGTGACTCAAGAAGTGCATGCTTATGTATGTTGAAAAAGTTTAATTTTTTTAATGTATGTATTTATGAATTACAGTTTTCTAGAAAATAGGTGGTACTTCTAGAGAGGAATTAATTCAAATTAAATTAATGTAATGAGTAAAGTGCACACCAGTGGGAAAATATTCAAGTTAAATATCAAAGCTCAGGTTTTGTGTAGTTCTGTCACTTTCAGTGCACATATTGATGGAGTTTGAATCTATTGTTTGAATGCTAGGGTAATGGTCTATTTTAACTTCAAGCAGGGCTGGGTCAGTATGAATACATCAGAAAGAGATGTGCCAAAGGCTGTTGATGACACTAGGGTAGAACTTTGTTCTTAACTTGTTCTGGGGCTTGAATTTTCCCCCAGGCCTGGAATTTGAGATGTAATAGAAATTTCTTGCAAAATTAATTTGCTCGTGTGCTCATTGAAAGGCAGATACCAGTGGTAGAAAAAACTAGAACAGTTTTGCAAGTTCTACCTAAAATCTTAACAATTGTGACTGAAAAGCATGGAGTGCTGTCTGGTCTGCCCTTAAATTACTACGTGAACAATCTGTGTTCCTGACTACTGGGATTTACTTGTTTTGAATACTTAGAATGATAATAGATAATAACGAGGAGGATGTTCATGCAAACTTCAAACTTCTAGTTTCCTTACTTCACTACTTTTATTTTTTGTTTATGTTAACAGGCATGAACCTTGTTTTATCTTTTAGGAAATCAGTGTACTTCTTTTAATTGTGTGTCCTAATCAGGCAATATCACTTAAATTTCTCACAGAATTAATTTTCATGAGTGGGGGTGGTGGGGAAGTTCATCTTGGACCCTCCTTATTCTGTGAACCAGTATTGCTTGGAGTTGAAGGAGCACATTTCTCATGGCAGCATAGTTTTCTATGGGTTGAAAACCACTAACCTTGACATAAAATACGCTCTTAGTTGTTACTGATGGTATTCACGTCTATAGTATGTATCCATTTCAGTGCTTTAAGGTTTAATGTGTGGCTAGCAGAAGTATGGGAAAACCTTTAGGTAATAATTTTCATATCTTCTTCAGTTGTCAGTATTTGGCATTGACATCCTAGGTCTACAGCTGCTGCAGATGCACCTATGTTTGTATTCTTTTCTAGGATAACATGCAGGTGGATAGCTGGCTGCATTCAGTGGTGAGTGAATGTAGCAACTGAAGTAAAGCAATCCTTATGTATGCTTCCAGTAAAGTATGCTGGGGCTGGATGTAGAGTATAGGTGCTGGAAGATGGTTGCAAGCCACCCCTAACCTGGCTGCACCCCATCAACCTGTACCTCTTTTCCTTCTGGTAAGTTTGACTTTCTAAAGTCCTGATCACACCATAACCAGCAGGTTCTCTCTGTAATTTCGGGGTTGTGGAATTTTGTCGCTGCTTCCTTGCTTCGACGGTTTTTTATGTGATCAGCCACACAAAGCAAAAACAATGAAAAGTTTCAAATTTTAGAAATGAACACACACGTATGTGAAGCCATGAAATTCTTGCTGAAGGACATGGGATGGTAATGGGGTTTTACTGGCTTCTTTCTCTCCTTCAGGGATTTGAGAAGTAACTCACTTTTCCATAGAACTGAGAGGGAACAATGTCTTTGAAGCAAAAATACTCACATGAATGGGTCATTTGAGTCAGGTGTGTTCCCTTCCTTCTGCAGGTGAAAACAAACACAAAACACTTTGCTTCAATGGCCACCTTTTTATACCCTTTCACCTGCCGACTGGGGGAGGGTCCCTGTCCCCTTTTCCATTGGTTGGGTACTTAGGGATTTAAAACTCACTCCCCACCACCTCCCCTTCTTTCCTCTCTCCTCTCACCTTTCTCATTTTTTGGTTATGTGTTCAACATTGCTTCTTTATTGGTTCCCAACAGCACTTAACAGATCAAATAAACCACCTCTAAACCATGGGTAACAAGTAGAAACCAGAATTAATGCTTTTCCTTCATTTACTGCGTAGTTCCTTTGGGCTGAAGCAAAATCCTATTTTATTTCTCAGAGGGAGGTGTCTTTTTGACCTCTGCTCTGTTACAGCAGTCTAATTTGCATGTTATCCTAGAAAAGAATACAAACATAGGTGCATCTGCAGCAGCTGTAGACCTAGGATGTCAATGCCAAATATTGACATATTAACGCTGCTGTTACAAAGAAAACATGCTGTCCATCTACAGCAGACAGGTTATGAATTAAGTTACAGTGCAGCAAGAGGAAACTTACTAAATCTCTACCCCCAAGTCTGGTACTCATAACCCCACATCTTCCGTGCTTCGCTGTCCTTAACCAGTGAAACAGGTTGGAGGATAGGGACTCAATATAGGATGGTTTTAAGGACAGCTGAAGGCACATGTCATGCATACGTGGCGGCTGAGAAGCTAAGATATGGTGTGGCTTGTCGGGACCCATGCACTAGGCAACACGAAACACGCGTGGCAGGGCCGGGCGCAGGGTAATCAACCAGCGCCTTGCGTGGGCAGCTCCCAGCCCGTCTCTGGTGGCTGCGGCAGCGTGGCCCGGGGAGCGGAGCGGAGCGCTCCAGCCACCGAGCGGGAACACGGGGGCCGCCCCGCCCGGAGCATCCTGCGCTCCGCCGGGAGAGGGCAGCGCACCCTTCCCGAGGGNGCTCCGCTGGTGTCCGCGCAAAGCCTTTGCGAGGGCTGTCATTCCCCTTCAAAGCCCCAGAAGGGGGAGAGGGATTAGAATAGGGCTTTGTTGTGGTTTTGTTGTTTTTAAATATGTGTTGTCATTTGTTTTCCTGTGTTAAGTTCTTTATTTTGCTACTCTTTATATATTCTTTTATACTCATT
>VXBB01018241.1:209539-241711 GCA_013399915.1 Illadopsis cleaveri | reverse complement strand
TCAAAATGCAAATGGAGCAAACTCATAAATGTATGAATACCTGAGACCTGTCATCCCTTTTGGGCATAGCCCCTGGGGGGGCTTCATCGGCCCAAAATGTACCTGAAGGCCCTTCAATAAATATAACTGCTTTTTATTCCCTTAATTTNTTCTGTCTGGGCCTCTGAAGAGAGTGTATCTTTGTTGAGGCTAGTGAGGAGGTAGAAGGTGTAACTCATTTTGAGACGTCAGCTTTGGGTAAAAGCCAGTGTATAGTATTTCAGAAACTCCCAATACAGCAGATATGTTTCAGTTTGTCATTGAAGGGGGAGTATTGCAATAAGCTTGATTAAAAACCCACAAGGTTTAAGGATGGTCTCCTATTAAACCCCAACAACATAAAACAATGATTTATCTTTCTTCGCCTAATCAAGGCCAAGGACATGTTAAGCCCTTAAAGAAGAACAAAGTATGTACCAGGTGCAGAAGGTGGGAGAGGCCAGACAGGGATTGTTTGGGTGGGAGGAAGTTCACAGTGCTGTGTGTTAGGGGGCTGTGTGATTGGTGTTTTCAAACAGGGTGAGGAAAATCCATCTTTGAGGAGTAAACTTGGACAGCTTTGATCCTGCTGTGAGGCAGGGCAGTCAGCTAGTTAACTTGTCAGTATCTCCTCAGTCCTTCTTTGCTTGGAGTGTACTTTTGTCATCAGTTTGGATATAACAAAGTGCTTAATTTTTTTCCAGTTTATGTGGATTACTTAAACAAAAAGGTGGCTGTAGCTTCTACCAGTACTTACTTTTCTATTTAAAAAGGCACTGCATCTGAACCAAAGTAAGGAACTTCCTGTTTTTTCTTATCAAAAGAGGGAAGCTTATCTGCCTTCATCAGGAAATTTCTCTTCTAGTGCTTTTCCATTCAAGATAGTGCTGGGACCTTGTGAGAAGCATCCTTCAGATTTTATTTTGGTGTTCACTGAACACTTTTTTTTCTCACTTCTTTGACAAGAATAAAGAGCTGCCTCAGCTACTAGTCAGTGGGCTTCTTGTGTGCTGTATTGCCTTAAGCACTTGTGAGGATGATGTTTTTTACTTGTGCCTGTGATGCCTTAGAAAGGCTGACCTGAAACAGAGACTGGACAGAGCTAGAGAATAAAGTAGGTATTTATTGAAAGGCCTCCAGGATACACCTTGGGCAGGACAAGAGACTGACCAGGGCTACACCCACGGTGGACTAAGAATGGTCACAAAAAAAAGGCTCACCAGCCTGGAGGTGTCTGTTAAAGTGCATCCTCTGCATTTCTCAGAAACCTGCCACATACTGAAGAAGTACCTACAGGTATTTGGTGCATAAAGCTGATGTCATTTGGAGAACCTGCCTTGGTGCATTTCCCAAATGTTGGCAGTGTATTTTCCACAGGTTCAGGTGCTGAATACCAGCCTTGTGCAAAAGAGTGAGGTTCTGTGGGTGCTGGCAGAGTTTTGCAGTATGAATCAGCAGAGGAATGGCTCTTCTAGAAGAAAATCTGCATGCATATTTTATTTTAATAAAAGTTTATCTGTGGGCTTTTGGACAATATGTAGTATTAAATATAACTCTATCAACACATACCTCGTCTCCAAGTTTGTGTGTGGAGTTATTCTCATTGGATTACTCTGATAGAAAAAAAAAATCATAATCAGTTGCTTTTCCCCATAAGTGATTAAATGGAGGGAAAATTCACCCTGTTTTTGTTTTGGATATTTCTAGCTATGCAGTTAGAAAGTTAATGCTTCTAGAGAAATGTTCGGCTTTTAGCTCTTATTTTTTTTCAGTTTGTAACTTCTTTCCTTCACTGCATGCAGTGTTGCTGTTTCAATGTGTGCTGAATCCCATTGTATTCAATTCAGTTGGGGTGCATACTTTCTTAAACAAGTCCATAGCTGCATTTACTGCAATCTGTAGACAAGGTCTGTCTGGTGGACACTACAAAAACATCACAGAACATTGGAGAGGCATGTTTATAACTTTTTTTTGTTACTAATGATTTGAATATGATTGATTTGTGTTAATTTAGAATTTCCCTACTGCTAAGTTTTCCCTATTTTAGCATCTTTTGTGTAGAAGTGTTCACAGTTGCAGCTGAGTTGCAGAAGGGTCAGTAAAATTATATGGCTGCTACTGTTCTTGTCCAAGCACAAGTAAAACATAAACATTTTCTGAAGTCAGTCCTCTCAACAGTGAAAAAATACTTATGTGAAATTGCAGTGTCCAGTAGCAGTGGACATAAAGGGAAATATTCCTATTATTGCTGATAATACTTGGGGATTTGCATCTATTTCAATGTGTTGGGATTTGCATTTTGGGAACAATTAAGCCATTGTTCTACCCCAGCACATAAATATTTTTCTTAGAGCACATAATTACAAAGCTGGCATTTGTTTGTCCTGTTGCATTTAGAGATGATATCCTTGAAAGCCCTGGATAAAACATTACTTCTTAAGCTATTATGCTGCATGAATAGTTTGGTAAAGAAATTTTTAGCGTACTTTAGAATGTGTTATTTTTATGGTAAAAAGCTGCTGGGAAAGCAGATTTATCCAGGCTATGTATGCAAGGATAGAGAGCAATTGTTGAAATTAAGCATGGTGGCCTGGATCTGGAAGTCCTCTCAAGATCTTTTTGTGTTCCACCTGTTTTCCTGGGGCAGGTTTTGCTGGTGAGGAAGGTGGTGGTTTCAAAGTAGAAGAAACTCAGTTCAGATTAATGGCCCGTTATTTATTGAGGCATGGACTGTGTTGCAGCAGACCAGGGATGAGGCACAGTGGAAATGCCATGGTCAAACCTTCAGCCCCTCCTGCCTGCCTGGATGCTGCCGTGTTTCAGTTGTGAGGGATTGCTACCCACATTTCTCTCCCCTCACAAAGAGCCTGCCTCAGTCCCTTGCCGGGATGCAGAACAGGGTCAGATGAGTGTCAGGAGGTGGAAGCACTTCTCCCAAGTCTGGCCTTTGCTACTTCACACCCAGGACATGAGGTTCAGGGGACCCTGCTGCTGCATGCCTGACATGGTCAGCTCTCAAGTACCCTAGACAAACCAAGGGAAAATGTATGTCTGAAAAACTTGTTTGGTGACTCTGAAAGAGTGTATAGACCTATAGATCTTGTTAAAAACAGAAACTTTGCAGATCTTCTCCCTGGTGCCAGTGGCAGGACAGTGTTTTCCTGGTAATAAAAGGTAGGCTTCAGTTTATGGATCCCCAAGAGATAAAAAATAACACTTCCCCATCCACAGGTCTAATGTGTTCAGAGTTGAGTCTGTCTCTCTTAAGGTCCCCTTAACGGCAGTGTCTTCTCCCCAGTTTCCTGTATGCTTTTCTGGTTTTTATTTTAAGGATTACAATGATGATCTTGGCTTTCATTAAATCGTCATCAAAACTTCTCTTGGCTGCAACAGGCTGAGGGCTTCTCCCATGTTCTTCTGTTTTCTGGTATGTTTTTGCAGTCAAGGGTGTTGATGCAGGTGCCTGAAGTTCTCTGGTGTTGCAGGCCTGAATGATGTTTGAGAGGTCTCCAGTTTCCATTTGTTCCTTTGGTGGTTCTGGAGAGCTGAATTACCGTTTTTTAGCCATATATGTGTAAATCTAAGTAAGATAATGGCTGGTTGGTCTCAGTAAGTGCCCTTTGACTTTAAAATTTGTTTTCTCTACAAGCCCATCAGAATTAACACAGTGTGAGCTTGAGGCAAGGATGAGATTCCCCTGCATCTACCTGAGAAATGACCTGTGGCCAGGGACTGTGTTTATTTGCTGAGATGGTGAAGTGAGACATCCTTCCCTTTGCTTTGATTAAGTGGGGACTGAACTGAGGTTCACCTGGACCCTGAAAGCGTGCTTAAGCATACCTACACATAAAAATCAAGCTCTCTCTCTTGCATTTTCCCAAGTTTGTGAGGATACAGATAACCTTACTAAGGCAAGGAAAGAGTTAGGAGAGAGGTTAGGCTGTTAAAAGAATAAACCTCTGAAAATGGTGTCTAAAACATCTAGCAACTGGATTGTCAAGGATCTGGCCCTTCTGGATCCATGCCTTTGCAGCTGCCTTGTTTTCAGTATACTTGGCCACTTTTCCAAAGACGAGGCACCATTGTGACTTATCTCATTTGGGTTTTGGTATCTAGAGGATAAGCTTAAATTTTATATTTAGAAATGTAGAAGAAACTTTTGGAATGTGTTAGTTTTGGTGTCTGGAACAAACTCAGACCAAACATCATTCTGTAGGAGACAGTGTTCTCATTTCAGCTGGTGTGTATACTGTAATCTATTTCTGTTGATTTTGCTCTTTTGTACTGATATCTGAGTTAGGGCTCAATTACTTACTTTAAATGCCAATAACTATAATTTTAATTTCTTTGTTATTTAGTAGTAAGTCAGTGCCAGAGTTTTTTTGCAGACTTGAGGAGGTGCTTTGTTCATTCCTTGCAGAATGGGTTGTGAAGCAGTGGAGAAGCCCTTCTCTCACATGTGGTGAGAGTGATGTTGTGCAAATGAGTTTTGTAAGTGTGAATTTCTCATGTTTCATTGTTCTTTATGTAGACCATTTAATTGCTGTAATAGTTAAGTGAATATGCTTTGATTGAAAACCTTGATTGGGCACTCTGGCTCTGCCAGGAAGCAGTGCTTTTAGAAAAGAGGTGTCATCTCCCAAAAAACTCAGGAAAGCTTTGTGAGGCAGACAGACATTTCTTTGGTAGAGGACTAAAATATTGCATCTCATTGCAAGATCCAGCCCACTCCCCTCTTGCTTGTGTGCCTTGTTAGGAAAGGAGGTGGAAGATGGGAGCTGGAATTGGTCCCACTCCTGTGGCTCTGAGTTAATTTGTCTGTGATGGAAAGATCTGTTCAGGTAGTTCCTGCTGCAGCCTGCTCCTAGGATTGGACTGACCTTGCCTGGGTGACTCAAGATACAAACATTTCTGCAGGGATTGGGTATAAAACTTGAATTAATTTCTCAAAGTATTTTTCTACGTAGGAGGTTTCTAGAATGGACTGCAAGTGATCGTTTTAGGAAAAAAAAAAGTGATTAAATAGGTCCTGTAATATATTTGGCTTCATGCAGACACAATTTGAAAGTAAACTGATATATGTTTCAGTAGCAGCAGCAGCGGCATGTAGAAATATGTTTGAATGGAGCAACATGAAACAAGAATATCTGAAGGCAGGATGGAAAGTGCTGGAGATGACGATAGGAGCTTGCATGAAATAACTGTTTTTGATGCCAGGTGTGATAACCATACAGCATCAAAAATAAAATTCCACTATTACTTTCTGTGTTATTTCTACATCATCTACTGTAATACAGGGTTTAACCCTCTTTTTGGATGATTTGAGATTTTCCAATTGAATCACTCAATTGTTTGGCCACATACAACCTAGCTGCCAATTTGCCTTCCTTTTGCAAAATCTTTGCATAAGTGACCACAACTTTGATTTTCTGAAGTGTTGTAAGGAGTGAGCTGTACAAAACTTGTTTTTTATTATGTACACATGAGCTTTCCCCTGCCTTTTCCCCTCTAGAAAAGGATTTGTGAAATTCTCCCTTGTTATACCCAAGTTAACATTTTTTAAAAAGGAGCAGTATGGCTACAATTTGGCTTGAACTTTTTTCCCCCCAACAGCTGCTAATAAAGTGACAAACGTTTCCACAGAATATCTCCCTTGTTTTGCTTAGTTAGGGCAAAGAAAACATGCAAGCTGTGTGGCTGTATTCACTCTCTGACTCAGGGATCCAGGGGGCATAGAGATGGTTTGGGAGTTGTGGCCCAAGTGCCCACGTGGAAGAAATTCTGCCATGCTCCTGTGCACCAGGCAGCTGTCAGCTAAGAACACACTGCAGCAGACTGTGGAGGATCTTCAGAGATCCTTGCCCTATTCCTATCTCCCCAGAATTGCCACCAATATTTGTGACAGTTCTGGCTTCTTTTCCTCTGCCACAGTTGGGATTAATACACGGGAGTCGCCGTTCGTGTTCGGACTTGGATGTTTATTATTTCTTTTCTATTTACAGACTCACTAGCTGTGAGGTCTAGGTAAATGAGGTAAAAATGGAGCACCTCTAACTCTTTCCAAGGTTATTTGAGTGCTAATTACCCAATAACGAGGTGGCACCTATATTATTTATATTTCTGACTCAACAATGACCGCCCAAGGCCTGCAATGCAGACCTTCTTCACCCAATTACAGAAAACCACCCAGACCCACGAACAAGAAGGAAGAAGAAGGTGAAGAAGGACTCAGACAACACCCAAAGTCCTCCATTTTAGCTCACAGGTATTGCTATATACTAAAATCTTAAATCTAAGCTTTTCACTCTGTGAGATCACACACTTCTATTCACACTACGCACCCACAGCCCCAGTGCTGTCACTCAATCTCGGGAGCCTGTCCCACGGCCTCAGGTCAAATGTGGTGCTTTGCTTGAGGGTCAGCACCTTTTAGCAGAGAAAGCCTGAAATTTCCAGCCTCCAGGGTTCCAACACACATTATTATTCAACAAATTAAAAAGGGTTATTCAAAATGACAATAATTTTTTTTAAAGATTGTTTTAATAACAACAGTAAAAACAGAAACTGCAGTAATAATAATACATTCTGGTTATAGTAGTGCAAAACCCAAACAGAAATAGGAGAATACACTTTGCAGCTATAATAACGCCTCAGGCCACTAAAAAGAGGGGCATTATCAGTGTTTTGAGGATGACAGGCGTATTTGCTCTTGATACTGAACTCCTAATGTTGCTTACATCTGTCCTTATCTGAGGAAAATTTTGTGCTTGAAGCCAGCCTTTGCCTCTTCACCCCAGTTCATCAGATTTGTCTGTACTGAAGAGGAAAACACGTGCAGAATTTGCATTGCTATGAGTGATGAGAAAGATGCCCTTGGGGAAGGCAGGCCAAGGTGTGATGTGGTGGGTGACAAAAGTCACACTGCAGTGGAGTGTTTGGCTTATAATGAACAAGGTAAGGACACTCAGAGGCATAAGTGTGGTTTTCAGCCACAGAATTTTCTGTGCTACCGTGTTGTGCTTTGTTTTTCACAAGACTTGTTTACGGAGCTGGTGGAGTCAGTGCTGTGGTGACTGTTTTGGATAGAACAGGGCAGGCATTTTTGGAAATATAGCTCAGATATTCTTCTGTGACATGTTTTCGGCCAGATGTTGGGGCAATTCTGCCTTATTTAGAATAACTGTGGCAGTCAGGAACTGTGCTGTAGCACACTGTCCTCCTCCTCAAGGAAATGCAGCTTGATCTAAATTTCCTCCCTCAAACTTGTCAGACATTTGTTATTGTTTGCTGCTTCTTAGATCCCTTTCCTGTGTTTTTTGAAGCTATTGTATGACAGGTTTTTCTTGGCTGGTTGCTTTCTATTTACTATAAAGAAACCTGCAGACAGATATCTGGGAGCTAGTGTTCGTTGAAACCTTTTGTAGAATTGCATTGGTGCTTCTTTTTGAAAACTAAGTCTAAGATAATTTAAATCAGTTCTGAATTTTTTTATTTTTTAAAACAAAACTTGCTTTTGTAAATAACAAAATATTTGGGTTCAGGTTATTCTGATGCATTTTAAATAAAAAGCCTGTTATATTTGTGTTGGATAGGATGAAAGAAATCGCTTGAGAGACATATTTTAAAAGGCATTTTTTTAAATCAGCTTTGCTTTTGTAGGCTTAAAAACAGTGTTATTTTCCAAGTGGAAGTAGGAAACTGAAAATTTGTCATTGTGCCACAGACTCTGTATAGTAGAGTTGTAAAGATTAAAATAAACTTGGACCTGAATTATACATCAGTAGGTCTGTTGAAGATGAGAAATTTACTGGATGTTTCAGAGTGCACTTTCATTTTTCAGGGACAGGTGACTATATATGCAAAATTTGACAAAGACATTGACCTCCCAGATGATGCTGAGTTTTACTTTGTTTATGATGGGTCCCTGGAGAGACATACAATGTTTTCTGAGCAAGTTAGTGACCACACTCTTCAGTCCATAGTTCCAGGCGAGCCTTAACTCATGTTTATATTTTTCCACGCTTTGCTCTACCCCAACCCCATTTCAAAGCTGGGCACGCATAACTGGACAGTTTGATATAACTGTTTTATGTCTCTGTAATGGAGAAAATGCAAGGATTTGAATGATCACCTTTAGGATCCAGGCTGAGTTTGACCCTCCATAGGTGATCCTGCCTTTTGTAGCAATTGGATAAAGTAGTATTGGATTAAGCTTTACTGGACTTGTGCCACTGGGTGTGCATTAAAGTGCAGTCTTCAGGAATGGCATAATTTTTAATGTGACTCCATGCTACAACTCTTTGCCTCTGGAAATCCTAACTTCTGCGAAAATCCTGTATTTTCTGAGCCTTCTGTTGGTGCAGCTGTCAGCCTGGCTTGCAAGGCCCTCTGCTTGTGATGCTCAGAGCTCTGCAGGAGCTGCACATGGTACAGAAGTGTCTGGGAAACTGTTCCAGGGTGCCTCACTGCAAACAAGGGATGTATGTGTTGCCTCCCAGCTGGCTCTCTGCCCTGGGCTTGTCTCCCTCATGGATGTAACATACACCCTGCTTGTCACCTTTATTGTGTGCTTTGTGACCTTTTCGTTTGTGTGAGTAGGAGGCTCTAAGACCTGGTGTACCTGTGCAATAGGATCTCCTTGTTTTCTCTTGTGTTCTAAAGGGGATTTAGAGTCTGAAAATAAGCAGAGAGTATAAAAAAGGGAAGTTCATTGCTGTTACACAGTGGCTCCTTTGAACCTGTGAATGCTAAGTAATTGTCACGGATTACAAATGGAGAAAATGCAATGCTAGGCTTGTTCCAAGTCAGTTTCAGTTTTGTTTTTAAGGTCTCAACATATTCTCTGGCACTGTAAAATGGTTGCTTCTGGGTAGGAACAAAATCAGAAGGCTACAGGCAACACTTAATCATGACAAAAGCCATGAATAGATGAAAACAAAATATGAGGTTAAACTACATCCCTGCTGATGATGTAAGTATTATTTTATAGTAGCCAAATTACATGTAAGGGAACACAGAGCACTTTAAAAACAACTACAGTTGTGGTAAGTACATGCTTCCTTCTGCAGCTACTAGATTGCACATGTACTCATGGCCTTTCAGACTATGTTGGAAAATTTAAAGCTGTGCAATTAGTACATCATGATTAACTCTACAGTGAGAGGTACAGCTTGCACCTCTTTTATGGCATCCACCCTCCCTTATGTGTCAGAGGAGTAGGAGGGAAAGACAAAATGCTGAAGAGGTTAAAGGGATAAACTCCCTTGGACTTTGAGGGTCCCAGTTGGAAGTTACAGAACTGATACAGCATTTCATCAAGTTTGCCAAGAGCCTGAAGTGTGCATTAGTTAAAAGTTTTTGGGTTTTGACCTGGGTTTAAAAAAAGAAAAAATAAATAAAAAAAATCAGTAAATAAATAGATGTGTTACTCAGAATTCTTTTGCAGGCCACAACTCCACTCTTTTAATATGCATCTAATTTTTCTTGATTCTTATCCAAGAACCTTCAATTCTTTCCACTGTGGTTAAAAACCACTCACCTAAAAAGGCTGGTTCTAGAATGAATTGAGTTGGTATAACTGGGAGGACTGTCAGTTCAAGTCTGGTCAAATCCAAGTTCATCAGTATAAACATTTGGTGGATGTTCTACGACAAATAAATATAATGAAAAGGAAAAATAAAATGATTTTGAATGAGCAGCTCTTAGAAGTGGACTAGAATGAAAAACAGCTAAGGTGTTTTCTAAACACAGATGATAGCAGTGATTAATTCACATTATAATTACAGGCCGTGGATACCAAGAAGCAGTTTCTGTATCTGTGTTGATGTGCATGGTGGGTTTCTCACCTGTGGTCCTTGGTAGCTGTCCTGTCACTTTCAGAGAGAATCTGTCATGCTGGTTGTCTCTCTTTCTGGTCCATCACGCAGAATGTGTCACCACCACTAGTCACAAGCTGTTGCTGGAAAAATTTGGGCTAAGGATGAAAGATCTGCAATCACTGGATAATGACCTGATGATGGCTGTTTCTTATGAAAAGTTGCCTTCAACCTGGAACATCCTTGGAAGCTGCCCAGAAGGTGATAGAGTTGTATTTGACGTTAGAAAGCTGTTTACAGTGGTTTGGTGCACAATTCAGAGCAGAGTATCTCACTGTTTTGTCCATTTTCTTCACTCTTGTGCTTTGTTTTGTGGTTAATATGAAAAATTGTTCAAGTGGGAGAGAGGTAATCAGAGATTTGTTTTGTGCCCAGAGAGTTAAAAAGGATAATAATGGTGGTTATTGTAACTCTTGTCTCCCTATGATGTTTTTCTGGCTTGACTCACTGTGAATGCAGTTCTTTATTTGTAAATAGAGCTGTCTGTTTAAAAAAAGCAAGAGCTGTATCATGAAGGTTTGCAGCCATAATTCTAACCAAGTGAGATATTTTTATCTGGGAGGAAAAAGTGGTAGCCAGAGAAGAGTATGTTACTGTAGGCATTCCAATGTGCAAAGTAGACATAATTTTTGCTATTGTTTTGTCAGTGTTTATCCTTCATTTGTAACTGTGGTCATTTTTTTGGGAAAATAATATTAAACAGGTTTATAAGTGGCTTTTTTAAATTGTAGAGGAGGTGGAATGAAAATCCATGTGAAACTTTACATTAGGGTATGCTACTGAAAAACTTCATAACAAAATCAAGTGAGATTTTCCTAGCTTCAGGTTTCATTACAAACAGCTGTAGTTAGGGTTTGCTGAAGAGTTGTTTTTTTTTGTTGTTGTTGTTGTTTTTTTTTTTTTCAGAATCAGCTTATTTGTAGTTGAGGGTGGAAACTGTGTTACACTTGATGGCTTCACATGTTTTTCATTGAAATTTTGGTAGTTTGGGCTGTTTTCCTTTTAGTACTTTAAATTGCTGAAAATTAGAAGACAGGCAGTTTCCATATGAGCCAAACTGAAAGAGATGCATGCAAGTTTTCAGGAAATAAAAACACATCAGTTAAACTCATTTCTTTGGGTAAGGGCTGTTTTCATGTCTTAAATCTTTCTAATTCTTAATGACAGATAACTTAAGATCTGGAGAATGTTTTTTGTCTGTTTGTTGTAAACAACCCCTGTAACAGATGTGAAAACAAATACCAAGTCTCATTAAAATATTGGCTAGACAGGATAGGATAAAAAGAGATCATTACTTGTTTCATTTTGATGTGGAGTAAATAATTGTTCAACTTTTGGAAAAACTGTTGGATTTTAGCAATGAGGGCCTTGTATCAAAGCCTGAAGAAATCAGCTTAGTTTTGTTCACAGCCTTATTTAAGCTTTTCACCAGCTGAAATCCAACCCAGAAGCATCAACAGGATGCCCAGGGGTACTGAGAGATGCTTGGGCATAACCAGCTGGGTACCTGCTTGCTTGAAATGTGTGGAAAGGTTATCCTGGGTGTGTTGTAGGTCCAGAGAGTCAGAGGTCATCTCAGCAGGTATCAGAGTAAGCTCTGCTAGGGCAACTGCTATCCACACAGCAAAACTCTTTAATTTTCCGTTGTGCTAATGTTTGATTTTCAGGTGGACTGCAATATTTATATAGAAAAAGAATAAGTTGCCCTTGCAAGACTTTTATAGATCTTGTATTTTTTGTTTCTGTGTATTTTTGTTTCTATGTATTTTTCATACTTGGTTCACTTTTCAGATTAAAATGCTATATACATAAGCAAAATTTAAGTGCAGCCCAAAAAGCTGGGATGTGTGCCCCCACTGCCATGCAAAGTCTCTATGAACATTTGAAGTGTTAGATAACCCTGTTGTGCTTGGAGAAGTGACCTCTCCCTTTGCACAACAGATGCTGCTCTTAAACGAAGCTGGGGTATTTTGCTTGGTTTCTGAATAAACAAAACAAATTCCTGGGACCTGGTAGCAATGCTCATTTACAGTGGGATCTGTCAGTGCACTCCTGCTTGGGGCCACCCTCTATGGGAGACTCTTGAAATCTTTCTGGACACTTTTTCTTTCAGCCCAAGTGAGACTAATCCTTCCCTTTGTCCCTCTCTGAGGTCCAGGCTTGGGCTGGTCCTGATATCTGTTTTGCTGTCCTCTAGGCAGTTTGTACATTTTTTCTTTAAGTTCTGAATCCTTTCTCTCTCCTTTCTGAAAGTATAGTTTTGATCCTCTCTCTTGACTCCAAGAAACACTGACTCGAATTTCTTCCTTGTGCTGTCCCCATCACTGTGTTTTGTCCCCAAAGCCAAGAAAGCCAAACAAAGCTGAGGGTTGGCTGTGGCTGAGGAAGGCCTGTGCATGGAGGGGAAGGAGAGGGAGGGAGAAACGGATAGACTGAGACAGGAGAGCTTCAGATCTCTCAGCACGTGAGAAGAGGAGAAGTCCTTCATTTTCAACCATGATGTGCTGCAGGGTTATCCCTGGTACTCTTCTACATGCTCTGAAAGATCAAAATGGGTGAGAAACAGGACCTAGAAATTTATGAGTATTCAGAGTAGAATGTGAACATCTTTCCCTACCTACTGTCCCTACAACTTCTTATATCAAAGATTGGAGGTGTCTTGACACTTGACATTGTCAGGATGCTCCTTTTAATATGAATGTTATGAAATTGTGGGTGCTATCATCCATCACTACTTATGACATTAGGCTTTTGCTATTCTGTCAGTATTCAGAGCTGTGGGGCTGGCTATTTTTGTTGGAAAAAAGTTCTTTTGATTGACATGTTGCTGGAGAAAATTATTGCACCATCTAGTGTTTTTGGGCCTCATTCATTTTTATGAGGATTTAGAAAGGGTTGATAGAAAGACGGAGGAACTCTTTATTCATAGAAGTTTTGGTATTCAGAAAAAAATGTTTGTATTCCTTTTATAAGGTATAAGAAGGATTGGATAAAGAGAGCCAAGAGATTGTCTAGGGAACATTGCAAATAATTCAGGAATTTAGTGTAATTGCAGGTCAGGAGTTTTTGGCCACATTATAGAAAGCTCAACAAAAGAAAGAGGAAAGCATGACCCTTTTGGTAATCCTCACTTGTAATAGATGCTTGTGTGACAGCTGTGACAGGAGCTGCTCACTCCCACACAGTGGTCAGATGTTGAGATCAGCATCTTGCTGCTGGAGTAAACTGGGTACTCAGCAAAGGTGCTGTGCTTAGACATTTATTTTTGGTGGGTTTCAGGAAAGGGGGAAGGAGGGGTGGGGAAGAGGGAGAGGGAGAAGCTGATTTTCTTGTTTATTGCACCTTGATAAAGGATATTTTCCTTTTGAACTGGATTATTCAATTTGGAGACAATCAGTATTTAATAATAGGCTAAATAAATTGTTAGTGCTGCCAGAAAAATAAAGGAGAAGAGAGTTTTCCCACAGTATTTTTTTACCAAAAATAGAAAAAGGGGGAAGAAAAAAAAAAAGAGGGGGAAAGATGCAAAGAAGGAAGGGAGGAAAGAAAGACAAAGAAAAGAGAAAAAATGAGAAAGAAGAAATTAATCTGAATGAGAAAAATGCTCCCAAGTAACTCTTTGTTTCTTAGCACCATCAGGTTATGGCAGCCTTCCAGTACTAGCAGTCCAAGAACCATCAGACATGGGTTCAGCATCTTCCCTGAAACTTTTTTATCCTTGTCACACAGAGGTTTACATTTCTCAGCTGTCAGAGGGAGAATGGGAGCACAGGGGAGGGCACTTTGCAAGCAGTGCACTTTGTGGGCAAGAAGCTGAGAGCATCTCAGTTTCTGGTTGTTTTAGGGGCACTGCCAAGAGAGTGAGTTCACATTGTCTGAGTTAACTGTGCTAGTAAATGAAGAACAAGTGCTGCCAGCTTTGCCACCATTTACACTCATTTTCAGGGAGAAGACTGCTCTTTTAGGTTTTTATCTGTTAATAGAAGCAATGACATTACAGCCTGAATTAAGAAAACTAATTGTGGGTCATAGAGAAGGGAACAGTGATCAGTTCTCTTTTGTGAACAAGGATATTCCCCCTTTTATTTCATAAATGCGTTGTAATTGTTTTCTAGGGATAGGTCTTGTGGAATGAACTGGGCTACCAAACTGTGCTTTTTTATACTCTGCCTTTGGGGGACACTTTTCCATTTTCTGTGGCACTTCCTACTTTATAGCACTCACCCTACCCTTTTCTTTATAGTTAACATTACTCTTTTCACTTGGTATTACACACATTCCTTCTAAAGTGCACAAGCCCAAACCCGACTAATGCATGTCAGGGTTTTGATGTAAATTAAAGAAAATTCTGTCTCTGTCTTCTTTTCAGCTTGAATTTTAGATTACTTTTTTTCCCATGGAAGGAAATGGAGAGGAGTGCAAAGTGCCTGTTCTCCCTCACAGAATTAGAAAAAAAAAATCTAGGAACAGTGGATAAATGTGTCTAGGTCTGGTGAGATTTGTGAGGAGAGGTAATTGTATTTTGGTCAGACAATTCAGGGAATTAGAGAAACAGATAAATCTTTGGCTCAGTAGGAGTTTGTCCTTTTGGAAACTGTGTCTGGCAGGGGGAGGAAGATGCTAGCCTGTGCATTGTGAAGCAGATGAGTGAGTGTCTTCCAGAGCCTGCTCTTCACCCAGAAACCTGCATGGAGCAAGATATAGTCAAGGACACTTCAAGTTATAGGTTTCCAGCAGATGTATGATTCTCATCTCTGGTCAGTGGTAATAACAGCAGAGAGGAGACATTTGAGATCCCTTTGACCGTGAAGGGGCTTTTTGGGAAAAGCACTGAGCACTTGGAGATATGCAGAGTGAGTTCTGTAAGAGATACGGGGGATGAAGTTTCCTATTGAAGGCAGCATAAAAGTAGTGGGGCTCTGTAGCCACTCTACTGCTGAAGAGACCAGATAGGAAGCTGTAGTGTGACCCAGACCTCAGCCCTCAGTCAGCACTGGGCTGGGGAGCCCTGCCCTTCTCCTGGCTGAGAGGGTGTCCCAGCTGGTATTGTGCACTTGGGTGGTGCTCAATAAACAAGTGTCTTACACCAGACACCTTGAGGGAGTGCTTGGCTGCAGTACTAAAGGATGAGGAATATCCCTCCCAGCAACAGACACCATCTCCTGTTGGGGTCACCCTATCAGCAGAGTCAGCTGGAACTTCACCTGAGGTGTAGGTGTGGCACTATGATGCATGGGGCTGGTGGGTGGATGTGAGCCTTTTCTAACCCTCCTGCTGCTAAAACTGATGGGGCAGGACTGCCTTTGCAATGCACCTTTACCTTCTCTCATCCCCTTTATTCTGCAGGGTTGGTGCCAGCCCCTGGGAGCTGGTTCATGTAGGAATGCTCTCAGATGGTCTGTCACACACCCGAGTTCATGTATTGGTGTCCCTTCACAAAACCACTGGTGTGGGTCTTTGCAGCAGTGGGGTGCACTGAAGACAGCTGTATAAATAATCTCATTCCTAATGGAGAAAGGAAAAAATTAGCAGTAGTGTATTAAAGTTGGAAGCCAGGAAAAAAATGGAATTTGTCAGCCAGTTTTGATATCTCCCCCTGCTTTTCGGTCTCCTTCCAGGAAATGAATGAGATTCAGAGCCCAGAAAGGGCTTAGTCATTTCTGTCAGAGAGAAATATTTGGTTTTAGTTTTATTTTTCTGGACATAGGAAGGGATTCAGGTGCAAGGAAGAACAAAAGGATTTTTTAAATGTTTAAAACAGACTGTTTGGCTCAGCTCTGTGTAACCCAGACAGAATATTTTGGCTGGAGAACTGGGATACAATGCAAAACAAAGTCTTGATAGTGTATATCATTTACAGCACCACCTGCCTTGCAGTAGCTGACCCTGTCTGAATCAGCCAGCAGTGTGTCCTTCAAATCATAGGATTTGGAGTTTGTGCATTGATGGAAAATGGCATTTTATACCATTTAAATTAAATGGTATTTTATACCATTTAAATAAGAATATGTTGAAGAAGCCTTGTGTTTTCCTTTTTTTCCTTATTTTGTTCCAGCTTGCCACAGAATGCAGAGTATGTTGGAGTTTTTTCCACAACGTGGGTCTGTGTGTATGTTTATTTCTGGATCCTTTTCTTTCTGTTGTGTTTTCTTTGTGGTTCCCCCCTCTCTTTTATGCCACACTTGAATTCTTCCACAAGAGAATGGGAAAATAAAGTGAAAAGTGTATGAAAATGCCATTTGTTTTGCCACAGTGAAGAAGTGTAAGAGAAGGTGGTAAAAGAAGAGAGCTGAAACTAGAAATTGTTCTTAAGGGAATGAATTGCTAACCCCCTGTTGTTTCAGAACATTACCGTCTTTTAATGAAAATCTTTTCTTTATATGGTGTCCTTTTTTTTTGTTTTGTTTTATCTTGTTTTGGTATTGCTGATTCTGGATTAGAACAACAGCAGATTTTAGATCTAAGTGTTCCTGGAGGTGACCAGGTCCACTGTGCCTGGAGGTGACCTGGTCCTACCCTCCACTTGGAGCAGGGCTACCATGAGAGTTGTATCAGGTTGCTCAGGATCAGAGGTCCAAAGACAGACAGTTTGTGACCTCTGTGGACCACCTGTCCCTGTGCTTCACTGTCCTTGTGGTGAATAGTCCTTGTGCTGAACAGCATACTTGCCTTTCCATTTATCCTTCTGAGTGGACAGTTTGAATTTCAGATTTAACTGTCATGAAGGCGTTGTAATTGCTTTATGTCATCAGTTTCTTTTCACCCCTGGAGCAGCCATGTGGGACTAGAAAGAAAAAAGGACAGGGAGGTATGAGGGCTGTTTCTGAGTGCATCAGGGCTAAAAGCAGACAGTGAACCTGCTGGGTAGTTCAGCTACCATGTGCATTCAAGCTGGCCATGAACGAATTTAGCATGAGGTTAGATGGGGGTTGTTAGGTTAGGCAGATAAAGATCAGTTACTAGACTATTTGTGGTGAGATACTAGAAGTTATTGTTTTAGATGGCGGTTTCAGAAGACAAAGATTAATTACTGTTATTTTTAAAACTGGTTCTTTTGCAGCAGACTTATTCATACTGCATTGTTTGTAGGATTTGGGTGCCAGAAGAGTAACTTTATTTGCTGCAGTGTCTGAGCAGAGAGAAAGCTATTCCTCATCAGGGAAAGGGCATCCCATGGGCTCCCTTTTTGCTGAGTGGGAAAGTCCTAATCTTATCATCCTCAGAGCAAGCTTATCTGGCTTTTTTTTTCTTTTTTTTTTTTGTGCATTGTTTCAGTATACATTGAAACCCATTGGCCACAGGCCAACGTTCAGAGTAAAGTTTGCCTTTTTGTTTCAATGCATTTAGTCTGGGGACTGGGGTTGCATCTACATATGTTTAGCATGCTTAATATTGATTGATGTATTTGTATGTGTTTTAATTAGATTAATTTGCCTGCTGTCTTGTTACTAACACTGTAGTGTAGTATGGTCTAGTTGGAAGCATTTGCAGAGCATAGCTTGGTGTCTTAAGTGTGACTTTAGCAGAGTTTCAGTATTCCAGATCAAGGAACAATTCTGAATTTTTTTTTTTTTCTGTGAATATATAATGTTTGTTCAGGGTCTACATTTTGGACTCTGTGATTTCCTGGGTGTTTAAACTTGAACTCCCTGGTGTACATATAAACGCTCCAGACAAGGTGCTCTGCTGGGGTCCAGAGGGATGGCACAGCCTTGAGTCTGCTGAAGTCCTTGCAGGGGAGACTCTCTGATACAGAAATAGCTCTGGGGCCAGTGCTGTCTGTGCAAAGCACAGATGATGTTATCAGTCTCTATTCAGAAATACAGCCAGGGGAAGGGAAGATACTGGCACACATTTTTGTACTGTGTCTGAATTGTTAGGTCATTCTCTGAGCAAGTGAGAGATCCAGGCTCTGAGCATTGTTTTTCACTTCTGAGGACAGTGTAATGAGAGAGGCATCCATGTCTAAGCAGCACAGACTTCTCCTAGCTGATAGTTGCATTGTAGTCAGTCTGCTGTTTTCTTGGTCTGCCCTGCATCCCCTGGATTTCCCTCTGCCCCATGCCCTATTTTCAATTACTCTGCAATGGAGGGAACAGGGTATGCTTCCATCAGGTGAGTGATCAGAGGAGATTTGAAGATGTGTGTGTTCAAATTGCATCTGGCTGAGGGGGAAGTTGTGTTGAGATCTCTCATTTTTGAAGCAGCACTTCAGCCACAGATTTTGGAAAGGCTTAACCCTGCTTATTTAAATGCTCCTCCATAGAAGGTCTTAGATCCAGGCAGACCAAGGTGTTTGATGAGTAGTGTTTGACTGGACTTTGAAACCATGTTTTAGTCAGATCTTCTGGGCTGCGTTGTTCAAGGCCAAGTTAGATGCAGCTTTGAGAAACCTCCTGCAGTGGAAGCTGTCCCTATCCATGGCAGCGTTTTTGGACTAGGTGGTCTTTGAGGTTTCCTTCTGATCCAGGTCTTTCTGTGGTTCCATGTTGGTCACCAGTGGAGATCCTACAGTGATTTTCCCTGTGTAGTGGTAGGGAAAGTTCCTAGTTCCTTGATATTCTAGGTCTATGAGATGTGGAGATAAAGAATTATTTGGAATATTATAACACTCTAAGTCCAACATTTTCCAAAGAAGCTAATGACTTTTCCCCCATTGCCCCCAGAGAAGACATTCAGCTCCACAGAGGGCAACTCTCCTGTTAAAATGTCCAGAGAGGATGTACTTGGCTGTGATATGACAGCAGCCTTCAATTATGTAAAAGGAAGCTGTGAAGGGAATGAAATGGAAATTTCAGTGACATTTCTTGAATCATTGGAAACCTAACATATTTTAGCTGATTGTTCTAAAATCTCTAGAGCAATGGTCCCTAAAAACTTGACCCCTGTGGAAGAACTCTCATGTTTAACTTCGTACCAAAATATCGGTGTAAGGAACTGGTTGAGTGGCACTTGAGAATATTTTATTTATTGCCTTTAAATTGCAGAGACTTTTTGTTTTAGAATGTATGTGTTAAGGCAGATAAATCCTTCCTTGAAGACAGGCCAGGGAATGGTGATTCAGCATCTAGTGACTAAGTCATGGTTGTGTACTCTTTTATTTTGAACTTCAACCCATTGATCTTGATGATTATGTGCTAAAAAGTGGAGAGGAGAGGAAGAATTGGCAGATGAAGTCACATTCTGAGAAGAGAGAAGTATATCTGGCATATTCCACATATATGTCTGTTATTTTATAGTTTATAAGCTTATGGCTTATATGGATCTCTTACTGTCCTGATAAGCAGGCTGCCTTAAGAAATCTCTTTTTTTCTTTTAAAATTTCTTAGTTTAAATATTTGACTGTGCTGATGGATGTTTTGTGTTGCTGAGGCAAGGCAAATTGCAGGAAAATTGCTTTTTAGCTATCTTCTCCATTGGGGTGGTGCTGAATGCTACATGACATACAGAGAATGAGAGAAATAATAAGATTATCTAATTCCAGCTGTTTTCTTTGATGGAAGAAAATAGATAACATTTAGATATCCTTTAGCTCTGCATATGCAATTAAGTATGTAACTGCTGTTTTCAGTGAAAGACCTAAAGTCTTCTGCCAAAAGAATTTTGTAGGTCTGAACCTGAGCTGTGTTATTTCTGCAGATGATAGAATCTTTGATGCTTCCTTGCAAGTAAAATGCTGGGGTTTGTTACTGATGATTTTGATCATCTGCTTGCTGTGTTTTTTTAAGAGCCTGAACAAAAAGAAACTCTTCTCCACCTTGTGATGAAGTTGGGCTTGGTTAAGCTTTCCCTGTTCTTGGCAGCCTAGCCTGGAGGGTCATCAGCATTACATTACCTAATAAGGATGGAGCAACACTGTTAGATTTGCCTTTACAAAATGGACATGCCAAACTTGCTGAGATCTTTACAAAGTGAGTATAATTGTTTGCTGTTTTGTATTAAAATGTCGTGTCATTTAAGAGATGTGGGGAGTACTGCATTGGTTATCTGGAAAGACTTGCCTATTTTGTGCTCATTTCTGCTGTTTTTTGCCATTATTATCATTTTAAATGGTAAATTTGCATTTACCATTGAAGGAAGTTTATTATTTGTGTCCTTCATTACATATGAAGTCAATTAATAGTCAGTAAATGATAGACGACAAGCTGCACCATCAGGTACCTCTCCCAGCACTACATCAGCTGACTCCTGACACACTAAAAACAAGGAAGGACATTTCTTAAAAATATATATAAAGAAATATTTATATATAAACAGAGCCATAGGGCCTGACTTCCACAAAACTTCAGGAGGCTTTGGGATGCCTCTAAAACTCAAGTTTGAACAAACAAATAAGGGAGAATCAGCAACAAAGACAGGGCTGCAGTTATGACTCTGTTTTGCCTGAGAGCTGCCACACTGACAAATGACCTAAAGGACAAGTGCTTTCTGGCACCTTTCAGCTGTCTGGAGCTCTGTTTGTGCAGTCCTGAGATGCTGCATGGGGTGTATGTATGTGCCTTTGGAGTATGGATACCAAATGGTAAGTATCAGACACCCCTTCTTACTCTTGGCCTTTTTTTTTGCAAATAGAAATACGCAAGAATTGGGTTACATTTTTATTTTGGTATGTGGTTCTTTCAGTTCTGGCTCCGTGCAGCCTGTAGTTTATATGAGACTTATCCGTACTTTAGCTTAAAAAAAATGTAACATGGGTACAGTACATTATGTTATGACCGTCTCATTTGTTTGTTATGTCCAGACAATACTGTACTCCCTTGAGATATTTTCTGTTTTTCACTCTTGTGGGATAACAAATCTGCTAGCTGCCAGTTGTGTCCTACTGCTATATATGGCAACATTGACAGGAAGAGGTACTACTGCTCATTTACAGCAACAAGGAGAAATAGGTATTGTCACAGCTTGCTCGTTCTGGCTGCTTTTAGTAGTGAGTAACTGTCTAGAGCTAGCATTGTTTTTTCCCTGTTGATATCTAGAAGTAGCTCTGTGTTCTTAGGGCTGAAAAGAGTCACTGGTAGGTTTTTGTTTGCCCAGCTGTGTTTTCAGTGGATGTTTCAGATTTTCTGCCTCCGGTTTTTGCAGTGGGAGTGTTGGGGTCCTGGCAGGTTGTGCTGAAGGCAAGCAGGAATCTTGCTGTGGCCGTGCTTTCACTCTACCTGTGCAGAGAGCATCTGCTTTGGCTAAAAGAGTGTGTCATTTCAGCTTCCAGGGCAGTCAGTCATTTGACATTTCAAGAGCAGAGATCAGCGAGGGTGCCTGCATAGAGTTTGTTCATTCATCTGGAGCTCTGACGCTGACATTCAGCTGCACTGCACAGCACTTGCTGCAGTCAGACGTTGAGCTCTTCAGAAAATACTTCTGGGACAGACCTCTTCTTTACCAGGTACCACAGATTTTCTTCATAATTTCCAGCTGCAGACATTTCAGGCTTGATTTGTTTTCCTTTTAATTTAATGCTGTGTCACTGATCACCAGCATAATTTCGTGATTACTCTTATGGGCTTCTACTTCGTGTAGGTGTAGCACATTGTGTGTCTGAAGCTGGAGCATAAGAGGTTTTGAGAACTTTGTCAAAGCCTCTTTTGCCTCCCAAGTGGTTTTTTTAATCATGGTGGACTCTAAAGTGAGTACCTTTCTCTGAAATCTCTTTGCCTTCAATTGCATTGCCATTGTATTCATGTTTGTACTTTGAAATATTTAATTTAGTTCTGTTCATCTGGTAGTGCAATGCCTGGTAGTCTTTATCAAGAGCCAACCCTGGTCTATTATTTACAGCAGAAATACAGATTTTTTCTACAGAGTTTGGTTTAGTTTTTCTTATTTTAATTTAAAATAAATTAAAAATAATTTAAAATGTCTGAAGCACTGTTGTCATATCCTTCAGGACATCTCTTGATTCAATAAAATCAAAAGAATGCTTGAATGTATAAGTTCTTTGATAGATGCAGATGCTTACCTATGTTTTTAGATTGAGACTGCACAACGTACATAAAACTAGTGAGCTAAAAACACACTAAAAGTTTGCTTTTTTTCTGGTCTTGAAATTCAGATTTTCCATTCTTAGCTTCAGGTTTCCTCATTTGTGCACTGATTTTCCTTGTGTTACCTTTATTGCATGCTGCATTTTTTTGTAACCTAGAAAATTATTTATATGTTATGTTTAATATAGAAACTTAAAGTGTGGCATACTGTATAGTCCTTATAACTACATTGTTGAGATTTTGATTTGTTTCAATACATAATAGTTACTCCTTGTAGCTTGAAGAATCTCTGCAATTTGTGTGTGGCTTTTCCATTGAGACCATAATGAACTCAAAAGGAAAACCAAGACTATGACCAAGAACACTTTGTTGTTTATGTAATTGTCTTTTTCTTGCACTCACAAAGTCCTTGTTTTTCACTCTGCCTTTGAAACGGAAAAAGAAAGTGTGGCATGTTAGGTATTCTCAAAGACAAGGACTCTGAAAGGCTGCAAAATTCTGCATTTGGTATTTTCAGGAAAAAGCTTACTGCCCTGGATTTGTTGGTTCCCCTTTTGCCATTCCTCTAGTTGAAGCAGTCTGGGTTCTGTTGTGGAGACCTTATTCCCCTCCTGCTCAGCATCAGTGTTGCAGCACTTTCAACCAACCAGAAGCAGACCAGAATAATGGTGAAGATTACTTGATTTATTTGGTTAATTTTTTTATACACAAACTGTTGTGTTTAGGCTATGTATTATGCCCAAAGGGAATGGTAAAATTAATTTTCCTTCTGTTGCAAACAAGAATTTTGAGCTCTTCAGTTGTATCCAAAGCATTGGGAAGCAATTAGAAATGTTTGGTAGGTATTAAAGATTTCACAGTACATAGTCTTTTTAAAATAGAAGTAGAATTTAGTGCTGTCCTGGACTACTCATTTCATCTACAGCAGACTAAGGCTGTAGGTGTCAAGACACTAAGATGTCTTGGTACTGTAGAAATGACCACATTGCTACTTCACACTTGAGTCAGAAAGTCATGAACTGAAGAAAGGGAGCTTTGTCTCAGTTGTGGTGGCATGTAGTGTCGAATTTGTGGATTTGTGTGAAATTATTACCTCAGACAACAGCACATCTATTCATCTAAGAAAGATTGTTCTTTCCAAAGTATATTCTTCACTCTCTGCTGTGTCGGTTCTGTCAGTTCCCGTCCTATTCCTTAGAAGCCTAAGGAAGTAATGGAAAAGTTAAAACAAGCTGTCAGTAGGCTAAAGTCACTTCATGTATGGGAGCCATGCCTTCATTAAACAGTTCAAAAAGTGGAAACCAACAGGTTTTTAGGCCACAGAGATGGGGGAGATACCTGAAATTGCCAAGAAAGAATATGAAATTGCTGAAATTCTGTGTGACCTTCTTGGGCAGAGATTGCTGTGTGGTGGTCGTGCCTGGATGTGTTTCGTTCATTGTGCACCTCCAGTGGAGATCTGGACAGCATGAGAAGGTGATCCACGAGGTTTTCCTGGCTGCTGGAGGCAGCACAGGGCAGAGGTCCTCTGTGAGAGGAGTAGAGATCTGGAGACTGATGGACACATTTGAAATGTGTCAGAGTAATGAAAGAAACCAGAAAGGGCAAGCCAGGAAAGTCATCCAAAATTACTAAGATTGTTTATGATCATTTAAGTAATTTTTTTTGACTGGTGATGGACAGATTTAATGATTTCCCAACTTTCTTTTGAGTTTTTTTGTCTGACTGGGGTTGGAGTGGGAAACTGCCTAGCACAGCAAGAGATGAGCAGAGAAAAATGCAATTTGCCCCACTGAGGTGGGGCTTCATGGCTTTCAAATTAGTTTGGCTGCAGTATTCAGCCCAGGGGTCATCCCTGCCTTTTTCTTTTGTGTTCAGGTTACCATGTATTTTCTCTGTTTGCAGCTCTTGGTAGTTGGCAAATACACAGGCAGTCTACTAGAGGAAAAGATTAGAAGCAAGCAGAGTAGTAGAGGCAAGGACACAAAAGAATCCATTCTTTCTCCCTCCCACTCTGTTTTTCATTTCTGAGGGTAATTTCTAAAATAGGAGACTGTATCCCAGCCCCCTCTTTCTTTTGAGCAGGAGTGATATAGTTGGTGTGTATCTGAGAGAGGGAGCAGCCTGGCTAGAGGCCACAGACATGGGCACTGTCTCTTGGCTTCCAGACTGGGTTTATCATGTACTTAGTGTTTAGTCCTAGTTTGTTCTCTTTGTGTTACCTATCCATCAAGATTGCTTGCTTTACAGGGATGCCTTTAACATAAACTAGACTTCTGAACAGAGCTGTTGTGCAAAGGTGTTGTGCTGCTTTTCTTATAGAGAAGAGGGTTGTAAGCAATTAAGTGCAAATGGTAAATCTGTTCCTTTAGATCTTTTGTGTATTGTAAGCAGAAGGTAATTTCTCTCCTTGTGGAATCTCTCTCAGTCATTTTAGTATTGCTTATAACATAAGTGTTTGCTAGTCTTTGATATTATTCTCGAATTTTTAGATAAAGGTCATGGGCATCAAATACAGTTACTGTAATTTTGATTTTTTTAAATACAGTAATAATTCAAATGAAGTTGAGAGAGTGGAAGGTCCAAAAATGCCCTGCAGTACAACAAGCTCTATAGAAGGTACAATTTTTTAATTCCATAATGTTGCAATCTTTCATAGCTCTAGAAAGTTGGCCCAGATTCATACACTACTTATTTATTCAGTAAGATCATGTTTTATATGGTTTTAGAGACCTCTTAGTAGAGAACAGTGGAATAGGTAAATCATACATTACAAGAGTTTTGTAAATCTTGATACTCCCTACAGAGCATTGGTTTTCCAATGTCAGACTGAAACTGCTCACAAAATATTACGACGTTTATAGTGACTGCAAAAGCCTTAACTTAACAATTTTAAGAGCCAGAAAAATGTCAGGTGGTTCCAGGAGAGGGCAGTGTTTAACTGAATGAACTCTCCTGCACATTCCAGTAAAGCCTAGTAAGTTAATAAAGATAGGAGCAGAGCAATGATTTGTACGGGTAGTTTTGGAATCCAGCCTAGGCTTCTTAATGTGGCAAAATCCTCATTTGTTTCTATTAGATGTTCACTATTTTGGTGAACAGTTTGCTTCTGCAGGGGTTGTGGGACTGCTCTTGTGGGTGAGAATGTTCTTTCATTACCAAAACACCTCCCTGTGTACCTCAGAGCAGGCATGTCTTAGAGCTGGACAGAAAAATCACAAAAAAAAAGATTATTCTTCATCATCAGAAGTGGGGAGGCTTGGGGACTTTTACGTGATTCTTAGGAATGAATTAGAAGTTTTTATCATCAGCCAGTGACTTCAAGTGAATGGTTAAAATAGGGACACAGTCATGTATTTAAATGTGTATGCTGCCCTTGCTGGTGCTGAAAAAATAGTTTTATACCCAGCTTTTCTGTTGGTCTTCAGGCAGCAAGTGTTTTGCCATTAGAAGTTAAGTTTGCAGGGAAATAATAAGCAGTTGTTAGTAGTTACAAGCTACATATCTGTTATTGTAAGTGCAAGCAACAATTTACTATATGGGGTTTGTGAATGACCTTAGTGACTCAGTGTGAAAATGCATTTATTTACTCTGGATGTTCACCTGGGTGCTATACTCTGATCAGGGTGACTTTTGTGCTGCTTCTTAAGGATAGAAGGTGAATGGCCTTCGTTGGCAGCACTATAGGTGGCAGTCACTTGGCCAGTGTGACTTTAGTAGGTGATGATTACTTTGATATTTTTTGCAAGAAGCAGTTTTAACTTTGTCTGGCTTACACAAGCAGAATGCAAACATCAATGGGTATTCATAGCCCAGAGGGGGAGTGCCAGAGAGTCCCCAGTTCAGGACTTCTGCTCTTATTTTGGATTCTGATGAGCAGCAGAAATATTTGTCATCAGCACACCTAGCTATTTGTGTTTTCAATGGAAGCTATACACTTTTGTGGCTTTGTTCATCAGAGTTACTTTGCATCTGGGTTTGTTTTTTTAAAAAAAATATTAATTTTATTTCAACAACTGGAAAAGCATGCCACATTTTGTAAGTATTCAGGATCAGTACAGATTGTAGTAAACATGGTTGCACGTTTTATGCTTTGTGATATCTACTTGTAGGTATGAGAAGTCTGTAGCTGCTCTTTGTACAGTATTAGGCAACAAAGCTTTTTCATCTTCTTGTCTTTCAATATTTAATTGGTTGCCATATTTCTGTTAGGAAGACTGTTTTCCAACCACCAAGTCAAAAAATTGAAAAATCACTGAATGGTGGTTACTGGTGACTAGTGGCTTGTCTTACAATTTCCACTTGCCAGCATTCAGAAGATCAAAAGAACTTTGTTTGAGATTGAGTTACAATTGTTGCTGTTGGAAGCAAAAATTACACTAAATGATTGTGCTTTTTACTACATTCTGAGTTGCATGCACTGAACTCCTTTATAAAAGTGTCTGTTAGGTTCAGGACTTTTGGCACACTCATGTCATGAAAGTATCCCACTCAGATTTTAAAACTGCTGCAGTTCCAAGAAGTAGTGAGTAGCTACTCACTTCTAAAGTCAAGATCAACAGATCTTAAAAACCCAATGCTATCAGGAGCCCTGAGCTGTAAACAAGAGGAGGTTGACTTAGCAGCGTGTTGCTTCTTGTGAAATGCCATCCTATGAAAGCAGTAGGTCAGTGTAAGGTGATGCTGCTGCTAGCTTGATCTCCCATAGCAACTTAAATTCAAATACATGGAGTGACACACTATCCCGACAGGATGCAGAACAAAAAGTGAAATGGGTAGTATTTTGGCTAATTTTATAGTTTGTGCTTTTCTTGACTTTGAAATTCCATGCCCATGGGTTGACTGAATACTGCTACCTGGAAAATAAGCCAATTGTTGCTACAGTTTATATGGTCTAGAAAATATGGCTTTTTATTTCTGAGAATTGTGGAACTGAATAATAATAATAATCTCAAGTGCATGTCAATACTGTAAAAAAGTCTTCTCATAGAAGCTTTAAAGTAGGTGTCTGCACTTACAGAAGAAATAGTCTGTTCCTACTAGCTGAAGGGTGGTGTATGGAATGTTTAGTTTGACAGACCCAGGGATTTTGTGCTCTGTATTTATTATTTGCACTGTATTAGAATGCCAGGGGAGAGATATATGTGAATGCTGCAGGAGATTAATTAAAGAAGGTAGATTAATTCAAAATTAATGATTGTGGTACTGATCAGCGTGGACCCAGTCCTAACTCCTGCCAGTGTCCAGGAGCCCTGCTGAGGTCAGGGACAGCAGGTGCAGTGGGCCCATAACTGCATCCCAGAACTTCATGTCTAGGAGACCTGCAGGTCAGGTGGGTTTCTTTTTTGCTGAGGGTTGTGTGATTTAGGTAACGGGCAGCTGTCTTTGAATTGTTTTTCCTAAGATGTATTGATACAACTCTTTTTCTAAAAAAACTTGAGTGTATACTTTTTTCAGTGCCAGTAAAGGTCCCCAAACTCCATATACCTCAAAGCACCCTATGCTGACTCTTGAAGCATATTTAACTGTTTGTTGGAGCTGGAGAAATGACGAGGATATCTGAGAACAGATATAAACTTAGAGCTGAAAGATTCAATATGAAATGAAGCATATTTACCATGATGACTCTGTCTATATAATTTCAGTATAATTTTATTTTAAAATATGTCTGTGAAATAATAATGTTCCTAAAAGCATGAATGATGCTTGTGTTCATTTACATTCCTGTATCCAAATTACTCTTCTTTTCTGTTTCACAGTAGTCCTTCAGGCTGCACTTGGGCAAAACTTCAAAAGTTTGGGAGGTGTTTCTTTTGGGTTTTTTTGGCATTGCTGTGTCATTCTCCAGATCCCTTGGAAGAAAATATAAACCAAAACACAAGGAAACAAACAAAAAAAGGAGCGACAAAAGTGGTTTTTTTTTTTTACTTTTTGGGTTAAAAAATGCAAACTCTAATTTCAGAAAATGCCTGACATCCCTGCAGAGGAAAACTGGTGTTCAGCTGCTCTGCGGCATGAGGCACAGTCCTGGAGCTGCTGATTTTCTGAGCCTGTGGGGGTTAATGAGCCCAAACATAACAGTGACAATAAACAGCACTTGTTGTGCATCCAGCCTGCACACTGCCCACGGGATCGCCACTGGGGGAGACGCATGGGCTGCCCATGTCCATTGTTCTGGCTGGCCTGCCTGCTTCTTGTGTCCCCTTTCCTATTTGAAATAGGAGAGACGAGCAGCAGCAGAAACCAAATCAGACCCAAACTGAATTTCCTTGCTATTAAAGGCAGCAATCTTTGCTCTTGCAGGTCCTGTGAGCTTGGCATCTGATGAGTTGTCCCGGGATAATACGAAGGTACAGATTTCTCCTTTACAAATAGCTAAGCTTTATTTAGGCTGCAACCTCTGCATGCCTATCTGAGCACCTACCAGAGCTAAGAAGTAAATTCTAGCCTGCCAGGCAATATTTCTTGCTATTTCTATGCTGCAGGAATGTGTGTAGATGATTATTTTCTGTTATGTAACTGTGGGCTGGAAAGCCAGGTTGCAGAAGCAAGCTCTGGCTCTGGACCAGAAAGCTCTTGTATTTATGGTGAAGCCTAGTGCCCTTAGGGAGCTTGCAGCTGCCAGTTTGGGGTCAGCACCAGACTTACATCTAGCATAAGTTTCATCCTTGAGACAGCATGGTTCATTACATCTGAGGAGTTAGTCTCTGGGAGAGACCTTGTGGGTTACTGTGAATCCTTAACTGGATGTAAATGGGAATAATGCCTTTTTGCAAAAACTACTGCAAGTTCCCCTTGTCATCTACTTGGAGGTATCTAAACAGCTTTTGGGAGAGACCAAAATATGTGAGAAGTGCCATTACAACTGAATTTCTCTCCGTTTTATTTGATCTTTAGTCTTATATTCTGCTTTTTATTGATATGTATCTGTTTACAGAACTGGAAAATCTTTGTCTTGGTATTTCTTAAACACCTTTTAAAATAGGAGCTTTATTAGTATCTCAGTGGGTATGCAGCTAAAATAGTAATTTAGACTGAGAGAAACAAAATTTGGTCAAACCAGGTAAATCTGGGAAAAGTGCTATCCATACCAAGTGACTACTGTTTGTTTTGGGTTCTTTTAAAAACATTTGAATGCAGTGTAATGTTACTGAGCTGACACTTTAGGTAAATTTTATAAATGTGATGACCTCTTTAAGCTTTTTTTTTGTTTGGTTGCTTGAGTTTTTTTAATTTTTATTGCCAGCTGTGCAGAAGATTGAACATTCGTTTGGAACTCACATTTTGGTATTATAATCAGTGACATCTCAGAATTAAATCTGCAGTATGCACACATTTTGGAGTCTATGTTGAAAGCAGAATATTGGGAGCAGAGGGTTGCAGCTCATGAGTCTTGCTGGGGGGAAAAGATTCTGGTCCCATATTGATTGTCTCTTGTTTTGATCTAGCAGAAAGGCTATAATGAATCTATAATGTATGAATTGAACTGTAACATTTCTACAGTTGTGAACAGCTCAGGCATTAGAAACGTTTCTCATCTTAGAAAATATTGCTGTTTTCTCCAGAGCACTGTATATTGGCTAGTCAGAGCACAATTAATCTTTGTAAGAGGAAAACAGGCTGAAAATTGAAGTTTGCTTGGTAAGTAAGATATGGTTTGTTGTCTTATTTGATTATGGTTAGGATTTGAGTCCTTAGGGTTCATTTGCATATGGAAGTGGCATGCCATATCAGTTGCATTTATGAGAGTGGCTAAAATGAAGTGGCTGCTGTTTGATAGTGTTTGAACTGAATTATGAATGTCTATAGCACAGTTTGCAACTAAGCATAAATACGACTATTTGTCTTCAGAGATAAAGCTCAATTTTTTGATTTCTAGCCTTCCCAAGACTCTGGGGTTCCTTCTAAAGAAAATGAAGATGGTGTCTTGTAGGACATAGGCAAGAAAGAATTAAAAATTTTGACTTCCCAAATGCTACATATAGATAGTGCCATGTCAGTTACACACAAGGCAGTTTCTTTAAAAGAGGTGAAAGTAATTGACATTGCAGAGTAACTTGCTGAAAGATCAGCCAGTTGTATCCATGTCAGAGAGGGAACCTCTTTTGTCTCTAGCATACAATGGGTGGTGTATCCAACAGTATTGTGATACCAGGACTTTTCTTTCAGTAATGTGTTAGCTGTAGGAACAGCTGCCTTGAAAATAATATCTAATAGAACCAAGATATGTGACTGAAGCCATATGTGGGACTGAAGGTGGAAGGAAGTCTGTAGAAATGTTTAAATGCCACAGTGAGTTGTGGGCCTGGTAGGAGAATATAGCCAATTGTGCTAGACAGTGCATTTAGAGACTGAAACTTCACTGGAAAGGTGTTTTCAAGCTTTGTGGAAAGCTATAAGAGCAATATGCAAACATGGGCTCGTGGAAAGCACAGCAAGTTGGAAAGTATGATGAATAACCAAGCTCTGCAGGTGGGATCTGCTGTGCCAGGCAGAGACTGCCAGTCTGACATCACTGGCCTGTGGTCCAGTGCTGAGCTCAGAAAGAGCAGCAAAAATAGAGGCATTCTGTATGCAGATTTTGGTGCTGCAAAGCGAAGATTCACTTTGTATGTGCAGAAAGGAAGGGGATAGATGTTAGGGGGAAATGAGCTTACATAAACTCAGAGGCAGTTCTAAGATAAGAAGCTGGCAGATTATTTTATTACCTCTCTCTAAATCAACATCCAGTTATCTGTTGTTTTAGTTACTGTTATGCCAAATACCTGTACTTCAACTATTTAATGATGTTTGTCTCACTGTCCCATGCAGGGAATACGAGAGCTCCATAAGGGAATTGGGACTAGTAGCAAAAACCCTAATATTCATAGTCATTCTAACTTTAGAGCTTTTGAGAACAGAACAGCGTACCACTCTTTGCCTTGCTCAAAAATGCAAGGTATGTGGGATGTTAGTGCCCCTGTGTTCAGATCTGTTTTGTCAAGCAGGACCAAAGTATTGGACTGTACCTCAGTGTAGGAGTGTGTTGAGCCACAGGGGAGTGATTATGGTTTTTTAATATGAAAGTCACATTTGCTCCAGCCTTTGTTACAGTTATGCCATCTGGACAGAACATAAAGTAATTTAGAAGCTGACGAAGTAGAAGTCCTCCACCCTGAAATGATAGCTGATATTTCTTTTCCTTACTCCTGAAATGCTTTTTCCTTCTAAGGCATCATTTGCACAGCATTGCTTGCAGCAGCTGAAACAGAAGCCAGGCCCTCTGGCTTCAGACTTGCTCGTTCTGTGATGCTTGATTGGGGAGCTGGGATCCTGAGACGTCTTTGACCAAGTGACTTTGGCCATGGTTTGCACTGTTAGGAGTGGTAGTGCAGATTTTTAGAGGAGCTAAAAGGGTAAAAAGAGTGGTGAATTTGCGTTTCATTTGGACAAGTTTTAGGTGCTTAAAATTTGATTTTAAATAAATTTTCTTAGGCATATCTTATTTGCATATGAAGTGAAATTATAATGTGTAGATGTACATATATGTGTTCATACATGTATGTGTGTGAAGTGTGTCCTGTGCACGGGATCATCTTATATTAAACTAAGAAAAATTCCTTGTTGTAACGCCTATATAAGAAAGAGCCAATCCCTTGTTGCCACCTGTATCTTAATTCCTTCAGGGTGCATTTAAGAAGTTGACTTGTTTGTGAAAAAGCTGCAGTGAAATCAGTTCTACTTGTTCTAGAGGTCTCTGTAACTGAGAGTTTGGCTGCCCTGTGTAGGGACTGGAGCATGGACTTGCTGCTGGCCACACTGTGGGCTATCCTGGCCCATCTTGGGGTTGTGCACTCAAGTTGACCAAAACACTTATCACATATATTGCTTTTTTATCTTCTTTTTGCCACAGTCTGGATTAAATATGAGATGGTATTTTGTGTTAAGGCTTGGATGTTTATTAATTCTTATCTATAGTACAGTCTTACAAACCATGAATTCTACAGAACTTCGAGCTAACAAACTAAAAAATGGCCCCCATCTCTCTTTCTACAAGGACTTTCAAGGATAAACAGTCCAGTTAAGAAATGACACCTAAATTATTTTTACTTTTAACCCAATAACCAAACACCTGTGGCTCGCAATGTGGACTTTTCTACCCAATTACAAAATACCACATAGACCCGTGAAGAAGAAGGTGAAAAAGGACTAGCCTACACCCTAAAACCTCCATCTTGCTTTATATATATACACTATATTCTAAAACCTTAAACTCTAAGTTTTCCTCCATGTGATTTTACACACTTTTGTTCAAACTG
>VXBB01018241.1:182949-208259 GCA_013399915.1 Illadopsis cleaveri | reverse complement strand
AAAAAAGATTGCTAGGCATTCCTGTTAAATGGCAGCAGTTTTGGCAGGAAAAGCACACAGTGGGGGACATGAAGAGAAATTCAAATAGTTGTCAGTGGAGAAGGGGGAAACAGCTAAGGAGGATTGAATGAAAAAGAATGAATAGAAACAAGCAAACTCTGGAATCTTACTAGTAGCTGGATGTGTAAATCAAACAGGACTTGTAAGAGTGAGAATGTGAGTGCTCTTTGAATGGGGGTACAAAGTCCCCCACTTCTGTTACCCACTTCTTTTTCTATGTGGTTCTTGCTTGAGAAATCTCTACCAAAAATCAGTGTTGTCATGGAATGGTTTTGATTGGAAGGGACCTTTGAAGTAGCAGTGGCTACTTTCCTGTTCCTACTCTCTGTGTTCTTCTTCAGACATTCCTTTCAAGCATGTTGATCATTATGACTCTTTCTGCTTAAAGTTTGGGAAGTGCCTTTGCAGAAGTGCTTTCAACATTTGGTAGGATGCTAAAAGGGCACCAACTCTCCTTGCTCCCTGTTTTCTTCATCTTTGGCATCAGGTCTAGTAGTAAGTCCTGTAGTTTGGTTTTGAGTGTTGTAGTTCAATTTTATTTTTTGCACCAGGTGTTTCTCATCCTCCAGGATCTCTGGAGAGCCCCAGGGATGTCAGTCCAGGGAGTGTGATGGGCCAATAAGAAGCCAAGATCATGAGTTTGGAGTTTGCACCATTTAGGAATGGAAGGAATAGGAGCAGGGCACAACAGGATGCTAGACCATGCTTAACAGGAGGCACGCCAATAATAGTTACACCTGCCAGTGTTCTTCCCCCTCTTTCTGTCTCCTTTGGAAATTGTTAGAGATCTGTTTGGTAAACAAAATCCAAAACTAACCAACCCCCACCCCCGCAATTTTTTCTTTTTTTCATTGAAGGTAAATGTGCTGGAAATACTGAGAGAAAACCAATATCTAGTTGGGGAGAATGAATAAAAGAAATAACTGGAAAACAACAACAACAACAAAAAGGATTTTTTTCCCCCCCATTCAATATTATGCATGTGTTTTGTTGCCAGGCATTGTCATCCTCAGAATCAGCAACCCTGGACATTTTGGAGGAAAGTCTAGGAGGTGACAGCTGTATTCTGTTACTGTTGGGCATGTAACAGTGTGAGCAGGGCATGGGTTTTTGAACATTTATAATTCCTTCCTGTTTTGCATAGCTGGTTGGGAGAGATAATGTTCACAGGGACATTTATAAAGCTGCAAAAGTTTCTCTTTTCCATTAAGAAAAATGACCCAAACATCCAGTTTTTCTTTCAAAGATATGCAGCTTTTTTTTTTTCCACTTAAACTTCAAGAAAGGATGATGATGATAATTTTTCAAAATAATTTCCATGATCTCCTCCTTACATAGCCAACAACCTAGTGGTGTCTGTCTCTTCTATTCTGTTTGCTCTGCCAGTGATTAAAAACTCCTGGAAGCCATGTTTTCCTAGAGATAAAATTACTGATGCCAAGTTTTTGGCAGTTCATTCTGTGACCAGGCAGCTACAAAATATTTTTTGTAGAGTCTGCCCTTTGATTTTTATGATTCCATAGAAATCCCCATTTAACCACAGATCAGTTTAATGAACAGAATATAATTGTCATAATGATGTTCTTTTCTGTAAACCAGTGTGCCTGTACTGAAATCTGCAAAAAAATCTGGTTTCAGTGTTACTGTTTTGTTCTTTTCTTTGATTAGATTTCCTCACCATGGTGGATAAGACTTAAAAGTGGTAGAATTCTTTTTCTTTCAAGATAGAAAAAAGCATGGTCCTGCTGTCTGGAGCTTTGCAGTTTTTGTTATGTCTGTAAAATTATTATTTTTTTGTATTTACTGTGATGGTATCTTTTGCTCCCCTTTTGTATTTGTTTGCTTCTGTGCTTTTTAAGGCAGAATCTTTGTATTTGGGAGTGTTTGGAGTCCAGTGTGCCTGTTCTGACACTGGAACTGCAGGAACTAATTTTATGGTTACTGATAGGTAAGAGTGAAAGTTATGTGTTAAGTGTTGCCTATTTGAGACAGTTACAGGAGCCCTCTGATTCAGGCTGTGCAGATCTTTTCTGTTTGTGGTCGTTTTTATATTTTTCTGGCAGCTTTCCATCCTGTCTTTGTTTTATGTATGTTTTGAGAGAGGCAGAGTGATCCAGCATAGCATTTCTAGCCCAGGACCTGCAAATTTCTGCTTCAGTTTCTCTCCTTAACAGATTCCTAACAAGATTTTGGACGTATCACTTTTCTCTGCAACTCATTTTTTCCTGAAAGAAAGAAGACCGTAGAGTGCAAGGTGATAAAGAAGCACTTTGATACCTGGATGATTTGAGATATGCAAATACTCAGACTGGTTGTGCCAAAGAAGTTCAGTTTGTGGTAAAGGAAGATTTAAATCCCCTAATTTTCAGTCAAAAGGTATTTGAAAATTGCAGAGAGAAACAACAACTAAAGAAAGTTGCACAGTTGCCACTGCAGCTAATGAGGGTGGCACTCTGAGATTTTGGGCTGCACCTTTGACATCTGTGCTGCTTCTTCCACTTTGCAAAATCTTTGCATGGTTCCTTGCACTAGGGACATACCTTGGGGTTGGTCTGTCACAGTACTGCCAGCAACAGCCTGTAAACAACATTTAAATGTGACAGTAACTTATTTCAGTAGATAAAAATATTCACATTTGTCTGGAGTGTCTATAAACAATGCAATATTGAAGACTGCAGAATAGTTAAGAGCTGTAGAAAATATGGGAAATCAAATTTTCCTGGGATGTGAGCCTGAACTGAGTTTAATTAAAAAACTAGGGAGAAATCTGGAAGAAGGAGAAGAGGCAGCATTAGACACTGAAACAAGCTTGTTCTTGTTGCTTGGAGTTTCCTCCACTCTTGATATTCTGAGGCATTATAATTCAAGTTAACCTCAAAAGGAAGGAAAGGAAGGGAGGAAGGAAAGGAAAGGAAGGAAAGGAAGGAAAGGAAGGAAGGAAGGAAGAAAGAAAGAAAGAAAGAAAGAAAGAAAGAAAGAGAGAAAGAGAGAAAGAGAGAGAGAAAGAGAGATCAACAAGCTAAAAACATATGGTTTCTGGCTTCCCAGAACTTGTTTTCTTCCTCTGTCTAAAATCCAGAACAAATATGCTTAACAAAATAACCCTTCATAATGGCACCTTTTAAAAATTGATGTTTAAACAACTTTTTTTTTAGCCTATCTTCTGCCCAGTTTCATTTCATGCTAACACAAATGTGCAATCTGGGATGTGTCTAATGTCAAGTTAGTCNCTTAGAAATACATTGTGAAGATAACAGTTGTAGTCTTGAGAGTGCACACAAGAAAACATTTCTCAGCTTTCTTCCTCCTCAAGAGAGAGTCTTCCCTGAAACACAGAAAATTGAATTTTTAATAAGGTGGGTCTTTGGTGAACTTTTTGGCCTCACAGTCTGCCAGTGTGAGTGTAAACTCAATTACCAGGTCATTGGCACAGTTTCAGTAGAAGGGAGGTCCAAGTCAAACTTCAGTTTGCTTTCACATGAGGCAATATGCGTGGTCCTTGTTCCTGCTCTCACAGCCCTCCATGCAGCTGAAACAAGGAACACTAATCCCTTACTCCTCAGGCTTTTGCAAATAATCTCTTATTTTCATCAGGGAGCTTTTCATCAGGACACTGGACAAAAAAGCGACGAGCTTTCCACCCACGTTTGTTCTATATTTCCCAATTAGTCTTTTGATCTGAGTAGATGCTGGACAAGGAGATAATTTAGGCAAATTATATGTGCTTTGCTTACTGATTGTTTCAAGAGTCAGGGCACACTGACCCCTGCCATGTGGAAGTAGTATTAATGAGCTTTTTACCCTAAACTGAGCTTGCTTGTTTCCCTGGAGTGATCTTGGTGCTTTATAAAAAGGATAAAAAATGAAATGCCTACCATCAGTTATGAAACAGACATCAGAAAGGTCTGAGCTGGAGGAATGCTGTGAAATCCTAACAGCATGTGAGTGAACTGGGCAACATGAGGAGTTTGAGACAAAATGATCCAGTGTGTGTGTCCATGGGCTCTTTGGAGCTTTAGGCACAAGTCATGTTCCTGCCTAAATTTTGTAAAAATATTAAGCCCTTCTATATCCCAGTCTGGTGACTGTTTTCCAAGGATCTTGGAGTACTAGTGCAGTTTGTGCAAAGATGTTTCTTTTAAATTTGTGGAGGTACATTATTTTTTAGTTTATCAAAGAAACAAGCCTGAAGTACCACCACTTAATAGCAGCTTTTCAAAAGAGATACCTATGGCTAAGGCCTCTTTGTAGGAGAATGCATCATTCACTGAATATCACAAACATCATATTTTTTATCATTTATAACAGTGTTATTCTTTTTAAGGTGTTCTAAGTGTAGCTGTCTCCTTGCTTTCAAAGAAAACATTAAAAAAGTAGCCTTAACAATTAATTTAGTAATTCACATTATAGTTAGAGATGGATTTGCTGGGGTGTCCTGGTTTAGGGCAAATTCGGGAGGAAAGTCACCCCAGGACTTTGGGAATAGTAAGGAATTCCATAGAAATTTAGGTAGCATGGTCTTCTCTCAGTCTCCATGGTTTGCTGCAACACAGTGATTTCATATGCCTTGTCTGGGAATGATAAAAAGATAGATCCATTTGGAAGTAAATGCAGTTAAGCATAAAAACCCTTGGACTGGCAGTCCATCTTAAAGCAATCCAGAAAGCAGTGCACACGAATTGCCTCTGCTTTTCCTGCAGCCTGCCATGATTGCAGAGTGTTTCAGTAAACTTGTTGAGTCTTAGAACAGTGTTTTTGGAGATGGATAGGGTGCTCTGCTGCTCTCAGCAGTGTCTGTGAGGACAGCAGCTGCTCTGTGTTCCTTTCCTGGCTAAGGTCCAAAAAACTGCACAAATAAGGCAATGAAAAATTGACCCAAATTTCTAGTACTGTACTGTTTTCTTACATTTTTCATTATTATTTCTGTTATCTGTCTACACAAGATCTACAGTAGATCTGCTTGTTTGGGTAAAAGAGGTCCCTAATGTGGATGAGTTTTGTCAACAGCTATTTGAATGGAAGAGTGAAGAACAGAGCATGAGAGGGACATGTGATTGGGAGGTTTGTGGACTGGGGGTCAGGGCCATTTAATCTCAAAAGAAAGTGGCTAGCTTGGATACCAAATTCACCCAGGACTGCTTTTTTCTGGGAGTGCAAATTCTGCTGCTTTAAACTTGTAGTGGGAGGAAGAGGCTCTGTGATGCTGAATGGTTGTGATCCTTCACCCTGTTGAAACCTGTGGCTTCATCAGGGTTGAAAGCATGGAAAACAGGCATGTACCTCATAAATGTGTATAAATTACAAAAGGGTGGGTATCAAGAGAATGGACCAGGCTCTTCTCAGTGGTGCCAGGCAATAGGGCAAGAGGCAGTGGGCAGACACTGATGCACAGGAAATTCCACCTGAACATGAGGAAGAACTTCTTTACTGTGTGGGTGACTGAGCCCTGGAACAGATTAACCAGAGAGGGTGTGGAGTTCCCCTCACTGGGGATATTCCAGAACCATCTGGATGCAATCCTGTGCCATGTGCTCTGGGATGGCTCTGCCTGAGCAGGGAGATTGGACCAGGTGACCATTGTGGTCCTTCCCAACCTGACCCAATCCTGGGGTTCTGTGATTCTGTTTGCAAGGAAAGCATGCAGTGCAAGAAACTCTGTGTTCTTCCTTCCCTTGCCCTGCACCCTGCCCTTCCCAGCTCTGATCCCCTCTGGGTGATGCAGTGTGGGTAGGCTGCCACAGGTTGCTGGAGAGGGAGATGGAATACTCCTAATACTGCCATAACATTGTGTAGTGATGATGGAGAGTGACTGCCTGCCTGGACCATCTGAAATCCACTGCTGAACAATTTAAATCCCAAACTATTGTGTTACTTGTGGGAGACCTCTGTTTGCAAAATAAGAAAATAATGGGCCAGGTTCCTTAAATCAAATGCCTGAATCTCCCATCAGAAACTTAGCAATAGGGAGGATTGTAAGAACAAGTGGAGGAGGTTATCAACTGAGATCTCAAGGTTCTGGGCTTGGTTCTTTGTTCTTCAGTGATTCAATGATTTGGGAAAGGGAGAGGGAGAGAATTGCCATGTGGCAAAGCTTTTCTAACTATTCCTGTATAAACCTCTGTAAGAAAGACCACAGAGAAGAGAAATGGTAAAACTAATGTCTGTGACAGGCCATCCTTCAAGACCTGTGAGGATGTTGACAGCTGCAGTCTGCATAGCCATTGCATTGTTGTTGTGGGCAAATAGAGTGTTGGAGTCAGAGGGTGCTGGGTGCCTGGCTTCTGGCTGGTCATGTTCTCCTTTTAGTTGCCTGTAATTCATATTTAGTCTTGTTAAGTCTAACAAGTAGGGTAAAGCAGATAGTTTGTCTAGGTACATTGTCTGATCCTCTCTGTGAGAAGATATGCTCTAGTTAGTAAGAACAGTGGAGTGAAGAAGGTGGGGAAGCCACGTGTGCCTGTGGATCACAGAGATCACCAAACCCTTTCTACACCATTTTATCTTGTCCGATGCTTTAAGGTACTTTGGGAAAGGACTGCAGGCTCTGCTGGGCCCGAGACAGAATCAAGCTGGGGGAAATCAATTTCATTGTTGATACCAGGGGGAGACTTTTCCTGCAGCAAAGTGAACAGGGTATTTTTGGCAGAGCTTTTGTCCAGGCAGCTCTCACCCTACCTGTGCCAAAAGTGACCCTCCCCAGCTCTGTTTGTGAAGTCGTTAACCACATTTTCCATCCCATATTCTCCATGTGGGGAGGGGGTGGTGGCTTAGGGTTGTCCCCTGCCTGAGAGAGAGAACTGCCAGCTGTGGTTTTGGGGAGAGGCAGCCCACCCACTGGGTGCCACGGTGCTGTTCACTGCTTGTGCAGGGAGGCAGCAGTGCTCTTGCACGGAGTCTGCGGATGTGGTGACATTCCTTTGCTTCCTTCCGCATTGCCATGGGCCACAGGAATGGTCTGACAATAGACAATACACTGTACTATCTCTGAAAAAACATTTTAAGTTTTATGGATGTGTTTTGGTAAGCACTGGTTGAAGGAATTTAAGGAATTACATTATTTGTCAAAAGCATTAGCCTTAGATAATACACGTAGCACCCCCCCACAGTTGTTCTTTATCTTCACATCTGTACCTTGGTACATATAATGAAAAATATTTTTTCAGTGGGAAGTGAAGTTAATATTTTCCAGCTAAAAGCACCTTTTATCTTGTAAGCAGCCAGATCTCTGTAGTAGTTGCCTGCAAATGCCACACTTTGGGAAGAAGTAGTGGCAGGTGAAAAGTGGGTTGGATCATCCTACAAAGTGCAAGAAACAAAATATTTTTAGTCATAGACTGTAGGGCAAAGCTCTTCTTTGTGGCAAAGCCAGCATGACATCTTTCATGGTTGCATAAAGGAGTTTTACAAATAAGAAAAAAAGAAGCCTTTCACAAGGCCCAAACAGAGTAAGTAATTTGAGTGATGTTCAATTAACCCTTCAAAAGTAGGGGTTAAGGTAGATAATTTATCTGCACTTTCGGACTGTGATCGACAAATTCTTGTGCAAGATCCTGTTCAGGAGAGGTTGCAGTGTGCAGGTGAAAAGCCTAAGAACTTGGACAAAAAAGAGATGATAAACAGCAGGAGTGCATGGTCAGGGTTTCAGGTCATTACAGCAGAAATTTAGTTGCTGGATTCTCCAAGAATTATGTAATAGGGCTGCTGTTGAAAAATTATTTAACAATCTTAATTACTCCTTTGTGTTAGAATGTTAAATGAACGCGGCTTGTTTGAGGGGGGGAGGACAGGCAATAACTGAGCAGTCAGTGCAAACATTTATGCAGTGTACAGAGGTCATTCAGGAAGGTAAATGTCTCGGCATGTAAAATATTTTAATGCCATTAAATACATTGGCTGCATTTCCTCATGGTGAGTGTTTTGTTCAGCTGTACTTACCCCTCCTCGAACTAAACAGAAGTCCAGGAACACCAATGAGAGTGAATTCTTTTAGCTGAATCTACAAGTGAAAAAAGCCAGATTTGCAGAAAAGATGCCCAAATGGAGATATCATAGAAACAAGCAAAATTTACTATTTCTCATAATATACGACAAAAGAATAATTGATAAAATTGAAAGGTGAGATTTTAAAACAGCTCTCTAAATTTAAACTGCCCTTTGTCCATGGAAAACTGCCATTCATGCATGTCTGAAATGAAAACTTTTATTCTGGTTGGGGTTAAATACATCCAACAAGCCGGACAGCACGCTTGTGTAGGGAAAATTGCTGTGTAGAGGGGAAATCTCCTCTGTTGGAACAGTTGGGAAGGTTTTCCTTGATGTGCTCTGCCCTAGCCTTTTCTCAAACCATGGCCATGGTGGGAGGCAGGCCAGTGGCCTGGGTGGTGTGCAGGTGGGAAGGAGTAAGTCAGTGCCTGCATTCCTGTATGCCCAGGGGATTTATCAGTGCAATTTGAACCTGACATTCCAGGGAGTGGAGATGTTTTGAAGTGGATGTTTAAAGCATGGATTTATATCCTCCCTGTATTTTCCATTGTCTGTTGTAATTCCCTGGGGCTGTTAATTATACATATAAATCAAACAAAGTCTCTGTGAGTGTCTAATATTTAAAGTGAAAGTCTAAGGCTTCCAGTGTCTGGGGTGAATTATTCTTTTCAGGCCTAACAAAGCTGGCAGAACTTCAGTTAAGGGAAAGGCAGAACAATGATGTGTTTCAACTGTGTTTTATGTAATTTGTGCACTTTGTGAAGGGCTTGTATAATTATTTTATCCCTGAAAATATGATGGATATTTTTCTAACGGGTTTTGCATTAAATTTGCATTTGAATTGCGTTATTTTCTTCAACAAATACATTGTTATCTCTGACTGAAATGTGGATCAAAGAATCACTTGAAACATAATACAGAAGTAGTGCTGCAGACCCTAGCAGCCTGAAAAATAATTGAAGTGAAGTAAGGAATGTTAACAAGCTCAAATGTCATCTTCCAAAACCTGACATTTAAGCTGATCCACATTCCCTCTCCTCCTTTATGTGGAATACAAAACCACATACATTGTGGGATAACTAAAAGAAATGTTTGCTGGAGTTGGTTAAGAAGCAGTGGACATGTTATTTTTGTATTAGCTCTTGTATAGCCACATATAAGCCTGTTTGAAAAAAAAAAGTAGTTTGTGTAGTGTAAAGATGTTGGGGGAAGGGATAATGAGTTCCTACTGAATACTAATTGCCTATGAGTTGTTCAGGGAGACTGTATAAGAATGGAAGATTTGTTGTAAATTAGTCACTAGCTGTATTGTGCATTGCAGCGAGGTTAGACCAGAGCTGTAAAGGTGCCAGCTCTACAAAATCCTGATGATTCACTGTCTAACTTGGTGACTGCGTGAAGGAGAAATTACTGTGCAGACTAAATATTATTGGAAAAAAATGCTCCTCTAATGACAGTGTAATCTTTCTTCATGACACTTAAGCTTTAAGCCCATTTGAGCTAGAAAGATGGGAGTGACAGATTTTGAGTGGGTTATCACTGCTTTTCCAGCTGCAACATCCCAAGGTCTGCAAAAATCATAAATGCTGAGAAGAGAGGTATTGCTCTGGAGTGAAATAGAGCCCAGCAGATTGATTAGTGCTCATAGCTTGGTGTTCATCTTTGGCTTCTTTAGTTTCAGCATTTTGCCCGATCTTAATATGAGATCTTCTAGACCCTACTTTTAACATGGAAACAAAGCTTTGCAATAGTTTATTTGCTTTTGAGAAGTATTTTCTCATTCCTTTACCCGGCTCCTATTGTTTTCATTTGCATCAAAATTGAAAGGTGAGTTAATGATTCATTGGCACACAGTGACCTTTCAAATAGCTCTGGACCACGATGCAGCAGCTCAGCTCGAAGCTCTCATACTTTAACCTTCTTGCTTCTGCTTTAATATTTGCAGCCTGATCTGTCTACATGCCTGGACGCCTGAAGAGAGCAAACATTTACAGCTTCTCCCTCCCCTGTGTTTAGTGGGCAATTTGATCCTTCTTTGTCCATTCGTTTATTCCACATTACTCTTAGGCTTGACTTGCTATTGAGAACAACAAAGTGCAACTTTGGGAATCTGCTCTCTGTTTATTTAGCACAAAAATGGACTCAGACTCTGATTCTCCTTTTAATTACTCTTGGCCTTCCTTACCTAAAATGAGGATTCGAAGAAGGGCATCCAAACCAGGTAGAAAAAGTTATCTTCTTTTAAATGACTCTTCTTTTAAAAGGACTCTTTACAGCTCTGCCTCCTTTTCATTTTCTGCTTCTATGAAGGTGGCTCTATAAACAGCTTGTGTGAGGTAGATATTCTATCTAAAGCCCACTGCGCTGTTTTTTATGCCTTTTTAGATAATGGAGTTGGAATTCTCTAAGTAAAAAGCAAGTATTTTTTCTCCAGATTATATACTGTTCTTTACAATTGTTTTTATTTCTTTACTCTCTTAAGGCTCTTTTTTTCCTTCTTGATGTATGTGTAGCTCTCACTGAACAACTCTGACACCCTGGAGCTGCATGGCACGGCAGCAGCTGCAAAAGTTCTGCCGGTTGCAGTTATTTTCCTTTAGGGAGAATTTGGTAATTTAACTGTGTCTCAGCAAATAAGTGGTGTGAGGTTTTGTGTTTGTTTTTTGTTGTTGTTGTTTTGTTTGTTTGTTTGTTTGTTGTTTGGTTTGGTTTGGGTTTTTGGTGTGGGTGTGGGTGGGTTTTTTTGGGTTTTTTTGTTGGGTTTGTTTTTTTTTTGGTGGGGTTTTTTTTTGAATGAGAAAAATCATACCAGAATGAAGAGGAAAAATCTTTTTCTTTCTGCAAAAGAAAATGCAAAGGGTCAGTTACTGTCTTTGCACAGTTAGACATTATCCTTCTTTGTGGAGAAATCTTTGGGAGGTAGGGATTAAAAATGCTGTCAAGTATGAAAAAGGGGTTTTTTAAGGAGGCTCAAAGACACTGACCAGTAAGTTTATGTAAGGAAGAATTATGATCGGAAGCTTTAATGAGGAAACAATAGTTTTTACTACATAGAAAAGCAGAAGAATTAAGACAAACAATGGCAAAAAAATATGATTTCTTCATCCTTTCATAGAACTGGGAGTTTTATGTGCTTCAGAAGGGGAAGAAACCAAATCAAAGATGTAAGATGCATCAGTGTCATTAAATTCAGTTAGCCAAGAGAATAATTTTTAAACATGCGTAGACTTTGACCCAGTTTAGAGTGAAAAATATGTACAGGATGCATGTTTTAATGCACAAGGCACTTCCTCAACTTTTTCCTTCTTTTCATGAGGAAATTCAGTATTTCCCAGCTGCACAGGAGTTTCTGCAGTGTGTGTACATGCACATGAAATTTGCAGAGATTAAATGAGTGACAAGCTGCACAGGATGTGTTTACTCTGTCTCAGAGGAGGATTCATTTTATCTGTAAATTCTGTATCTGTGCACCTGTCCTTCACTCACTTTTGTTTAGACAGATTTTTTTTTTTTTAATACTCCACCAGTTTTAAAGCACTGGATACAGATGTGGTGTTTGCATGTTACAGTATTGCATCTTGTTTTCCATCCCTGCTAGTAGTATACCAACACACGTGGCTTGTACAGACAGCTGGCCTTATATGTGGGGTTGTTGGAGCAAGAAGGTGCTTTTGGGTACCTGTACATATTTCAGTGGTAAAGATCAAGGGTTCATTTTTGCTTGAGGGATTGAAATTCTGTGTGTTGATCTGGTGGGAGAAGTGCCTTTGCAAGGGGAGAGCAGGCTCATGATCTAAGCTCGTGATCTGTGTTTTTTCTGCAAGTGCCTGAACATGACCAGTTGATCCTGGCATGCAGGTGTGGGGCACCTAGCTCATGGCTGCATTTCATTCTATTTCATTCAGGGGTTCAGGTCTCAGTGAACAAGAGACTTGCAGTGCCTGGCAGGAAACAGTGCAGGATTCTTCCAGCCACTCCACAAATCATGAAATCTTGTACCTGTGCTGGGTGCTTCAGCTGTTCTGGACCATGAAATTTCAACTGCCACCCTTCCCCTCTGAAACATCAGGCTGTTCTGACCTAGGGCTGCTCCTCCTGGGAGCTGTGCAGACTGTCCCACTCTTCAGAATGGAGAATCAAAGTTGTCACACACCCACTACACTTCCCACTAGGTACATTAGTGTTTTCACTTTTTAAGTGGAAGTCAGTTTTCATCACTGCTCAGGAACATTTCAGACTGGGTGTGCAGCCTCTGCCCTTCCCCTGCACCCCTGCAGCCTGTGCAGGAGCCAACTGCAGACTTCACTCCTTTGGGACATGCATTGCAGATTGCCCCCTCCTGCTGAAGCTGCTGGGCATGGCATATTTAAAAGCTAATTAGGCTGTACAGAGAATGTGAATATGTCTCTGTCTTAGTGATTGGACTGGAGAGAGGATCTAGTTTTTTTTCCTTGCTGCAAGACACAAAAGGTATTTATTTTGTTATTTTATATGAAATTGTCACAAGACATAGCCCTTACTCTGCACAGTCCTACCTGCTCAGAGACAGTGACCCTCTCAGCATTTTTGGGAGCTTTAAAAACCTTCAGGTGTGCTGAGAATATGTGTCTCTGATGAGTCTGTCCTACTGCACTGGGAGCTGGGAGTTACACACCGAGTCCAGTCATGCAGAGATATGAACATCCTGTATGGGTACATCTCACATCATGGGAAAGTACTTTTTTTTGGTGTACTGCTCTATAAAATGAGACACCAACTTATTTCTGTTTGCGTATTCATTTGTGTAGTAGGTAAGGTGCCTTCTTCAGGGAGGGAGTCAGAACTGTGTATCCCATGTTGAAAATAGATGCTTTCTTACAGCCCACTTTTCGGCTAAAGTCAGATTGACAAGTGCTTTTATTATTAGTGGCTATTTAGGACTTAATCTCGAACATATTGGCATTATTTTCCAGCATCTATATGCCTGATCCCCCTTGTTCAGTATATAGGTAACACAGTGCTTTAGTTTCTGCTTTGTAGAGTTAAGACAGCTAAATGTTCATCTATGTTCAAAGCTGACATCATTTACCCTCCATGTAGGGTTATACTCAAGTACTTGCTTAATTTTGCTGTCACGAGTCGTTGTGCTGTCTGAATGAGGACTCCTCAATTAAGGGTGCAGTTATTCCCCTGGAATTGGTTGTATGGTTCATATCTGTAATGTTTATGTTGTTTCATGTGGAGCCATGCTAGGAACTTCCTTCTTAAAATTCAGGTGACCTGGCTTCAGAGCAATATATCTGCAGTCCTACATGACCCATTCACATGACCTAAGCCACTGTCTATTTTTCATGGACTTTCAATTATACATTAATCCCTGCACAGATTGCTGGGAGTAAATGTGATGAGCTGTCTGAAAACTATTCATTGTATCTAGAGAAGGGAGTTTGTAATTTCTTTCCTAGCTCTTGCTTGGTCATGTTGATGTATTTAACTGCTCTTTTGCTGTGTGTTCTCCCATAAAACAATTTAAGTTTTGATTTTTGTATTTAAAAAAAAAATCAGTGCTGTGTTCTTGCCATTTTCTGACACAGACCATTCAAGGCTATACATTTTCTTACACTAACATAAAACATGTTTTTAATTACTGCTATGATGATAATGTGATTTTTTTAAGTTATAGCATTTGTGAAAGCTTTGTGGCTGATAAAATGTGCCTCCTTTGCTGCGTAACTCTACAATATTAGAGAATATATAGAGAACTTGTGCCTAGTTACTCTTTGGTCAAGGTCTTTTATTTTACCCATGTTTGGAGATTATTCTCTCAGCATGAGATCTAAATGACACATACATGCATCTTGACTGTTTATCAGGCATAGGGCAGAGAGCCACAGGCTCTTCTAAAGGAGGCATGTCTATTCTTTTTCTGTGATCACAGTGTAGAGCCAGAGGGTGTTCAGTTCTGGCAGAAAGATTAGCTTGTTGAGCTGTGCTTGCTAGGTTGTTTCAGTAGCAAAGCCAATTCTCCTCTGTTCTATTTAGGTCATTCTTGCTTTAGTAAGCATCTTGAGATCCATTTCCAATACCTTACAGAACCTAAACTCTTCTGGGGACACCTTTGCTAGTTCGCTCTGGCAGTCCTCTTTATTTCACAAACTGTGCTGAATTTTTGCATCTGCAGTGTGAATAACCTTTTTGAATGCCTGGGAGAGATTTTTGAGTCATTTTATTTGAAAGTGGATTTTGCTGATACTCTTCATCCTTCCAGGCAAGTGCAACCTTGCTGCATATTCCTGCTGGTACCCAGCAGAGTGAGCTGTTACCTGCTGCCATCTTAACCTGGAGGGAAAGGTCTGCTGATGGTTCCTGTAAGATCAAGAGGACTTGTAGCCAGCAAGGCAGGCTGGAGGCTGTTAGTGAAGCTGTAGGAATGCAGTGTGCAATTAGTTAAGCTAATTAGTGAGTGAAGCTGTAGAAATGCAGTGTGCAATTTGGATATTTGCAATGATTTTGTCAATTTTTAAACTATGTGGGCCTTTCTGGTGGAAGCAAGTTACTGGGCCTTTCTGGTGGAAGCAAGCACAGTCAATGTGTAATTAATATTGGTCTCCCCCACATTCAGCAAGGCTTTAAACTTCTCATGTTAAAGTTAGTTTGATGTTGTCATTCCTTCACGTGTTTGAAACTGAGGGGGCAAGGGGACAGAGTGGGAGTAAAGAGGTACAGTGGGGTCATACTGCCATTTCACTTAATGATTTTGAAGGTCTTTTCCAATGTACATAATTCTATGATTCCATGAACCCTCAAATAATTTGTTGCCATTTAAAACCCCAATGAATATTTAGTCATCTCACATTTAACAGCAGACTAACTGGAGCATCTCCAGGAAAACATATGGTATTCAACGGGGATAATTAATAAAGTTGTACAGATTGAAGATGCTGCAGGTAGTGTATTCTGCTATAGCCTGTACTTGCAGCATCTTTCTCCAGAATTTGTTACTTAGGTTATTACTCTTGTACAGAATTTTAAAATAATGTGACGTGTTATTAGAAGGGGGATTTGGGTTCTTTCTGGTTTGGGATGTGCAGTCCAATAAGTGACTGTGAAGACCCCATGTGACATCCCACCCTGAAGGAGAAGAGATCACCCAAGATGCTCACAGATGCTCATGGTCAAAATGAATGGCAAAAGTCAGAGAGTCCACAAAAGCTTACAAAACTCCAGTTGTAAACTGCAATGTGGCATGGAAATTGTTATAAGATAGTTCCTGATGTTCTCCTGTAAGCACACAACAGCGGGTTTTGGGTAAAGAGGTGGGTTGAAGGGGAAGAGAGAGAGGGGGAGATGTGTTAAAGAGGGGGAGAGAGAAAACAGGGAGATCACCAGTCCTGGCTTCAGTTTCAGTCCAGCTAATGGGCTGTCCAGGGTTCTGGGGCTCACAGCCCAGTTTTGGAGGAGTATGTTTATTTAGATAGTTTTTTTCACACCCTGGAGCTAAGTTTCTTGCTTTCTATACAAACGAGTTATCATGCACAGTCCATCTTTCTACACCTTTCTGGAACTGGGTCAGAGGGCTTTGGGGGTCTTGGGTTGTCTTGACCTCTCCCCTACAGTCCATGCCCACTTCTTGACCTCATTCCTGCACTTGAGCTGTATTGTGTTGTGCTTATCTTCAGGATCCAGGAGAAGGACATTTGTCTCAGGAAAGTGCTGCCCTACCTCTTGAGCCACATCCTGTTCCTTCTCACGTCATGTCATTACTAACAGTCCTTGGCTGGCTCCACAGCTGTCTGTCAGTGTTTGGGACATACACATCAGCCCCCTTATCTCTGAGGTTTCTGCACCCCAGCAGTGGGGACCATTGCTGAAGTCAAGAAACTGACTTCTTAGGCTCAGGTTTACACTGTGATGTGGGAATCCCCTAATGCCTGGGCTGTTTTTTGGGGGTATGTGTTGAATTTTGACAGCTTAGCCCTGGAGATGTATATACCACCCTTGCCTGTTGTATCAGTGGCTTTATACAAGAGGGAGGGCAGGCTGGGGAGGGTAACAAGCATGCAAGAAGAAATGGAGAGTCTGACACTTACTTTTTGCCTGACTGTTGGTTTAGGACCAACCCTTGGAAAGCTTTATTTGCCACAAGAAAGTACTGCCAATTTTTGCCAAATCACATTTCCGTATGATGTGAGCTGCCAGAGTTTGATGAGCTGCTGCAGAAAACAATGCTTTTATATTATTTATAAACAAAGGCTTTGGGATCTTGTCAGACATAAGGAAATGGTTTGCAGCTCTAGCAGTCCTCAATATGACAGTCACTAAAATCATGTTAAAATTCTTGCAGGACAGAGAAACAGAATGAGATGTGTAAGGATGTTTTAATGGAATGAGATCCCACAACGCCTGCCAGGACTTGAAACCAAATATTCACAGTGTGCCATTTCTAAATGGGAATTTCCACCTTTCTCTACGTATAGAGGTTCCTGTTCTTAGGCTTTATGAGATAGCATCTTAAAATTAAATAAAAGCTGTGGTGTATAATTGCAGATTTGGCAGTAGTCTGAGACCTTTTTTTTTTCAAAGCAACAAATGCACCAGATTTTTGCAAGTGTTGTTTCTAATCCAGCTGTATTTTTTCATTATGAATTTTCTGGCAATCTTAATTTCTATAAACATCTTGGATGGGCTTTGAGCAACCTGATCCAATGAAAGATGTCCCTGGGCATGGCTGGGGGTTGGACTACATAACCTTTAAACTTCTCTTTCAACCCAAACCATGCTATATGGCTCTGTGACCTTCCAAAAGCTGTTATGTTGCTTTATTAATATAGTGTGGAGAAACCCTTTAGTGGTATCTTTTCCCTTACACCTCTGTAGAAAATAAATTCCTGATGCGGCATAAAAAAAGATTTTAAAAATAATATTCAATAATAGACAAACAGACAAACTCAAATTAAATTAATTGATTTGATTGTTTGGATTTTGGATATTTTGCTGGGTGCAGTAGTTTCCTCTATCACATCATTTTTATGCTAGTGTGTCTCCATTCACTTCCAATGGCAATGTTTGACTTACAGCATTTTAAGGAAAACTACATTACAACTGTGATTTTTTAGCCTGTTTTCACACAGTCTACAACAAGTTTCTGCTTTGTTAAATTTTATTTATTTTACATTAAAAAGATAACCCAGATCAAATGCTGGACTGGTAAATGTTCTTCATTCTTACAGCCAGCTTTAAGAGAAGTGAGCCTGCAGGACAGGATTTCTGCTTCTCAAAGGCATAAAATACACAGTCCATACAGCTTTTTAAAAAAAATATTTGTAGTCATGAGCACACTTTTGAAAACTAAACTCTGGATTTGTGTTAATGATTTCTGATGAAGCTTATCAAAAGCTGATCATATGCTGTATTAATCCTAAACATCCTGTTCATGGATCAAGTCTTGCTTGACTGCTGTCACTCTGTAAAGGCAGAGTGGTATTAGTGGTATTTTTTTTTTTTTGTCCCTTTTGCTATTTTATAGGTTGTTTTGTTTTGTTTTGTTTTGTTGGTTGGTTGGTTTTGTTTTAAGTACAGTAATTTGATTTCTTGATTTAAGATTAGTATTTATGTGGGTGCCAGTAGTTAGAATGCTTTAGGAGAATCATTATTTGACTGCAATTGAACAGTATTTCATTTATTTAATGTATCAGATGTCAGGTATTTAATGTATAAGCAGAATCATGCATAATTCTTCCCAGCCCATAAATCTTGTCCTGTGTTCTTCTGCAACCACAAATCTCTGCAGAGTTCTACCTTTAGGTGGAAAATAAAAGCTTTTGCTAACCAAGATACAGGAGCCCTTATTTTTTAGTTATGTGAATGATTTTGTGGTACTCTTGAGAGTCTTGTCAGCTGTAGGCTTCCTGGAACATATAGCAAATATTGGGCAGTTATGAAATGAGCACATTTTGGTGTGGTTGCACAAATATTACACAAATTGTAATGCTAAGGTTTGGTGTTTAATTCTTAACTTTGCCATTTTTATGGTAGTATATATACATAAGAAGGAAATGGTTTGAGATTTAATGGCAAATTTCCCACACTTTTTTTTTTTTCCAGAGCACAGACACTCTACCCTTGATGTTCTTAGGAAATTGAAGTCTCCCCCTACTCTCTTTGCTGCAACCAGACTTTCTCCCATGCTGAGTGGAAATGATGAAGTATATGCAAACTGCATGGTAGTAGACCAAGTAAGCTTATAATTGAACTTCTGGCTAATTTTTCTTCATCTTCTGTTGATTTATTTGCATGATAGTAGGATCTTCTGGATCTGTCAGCAGTGGTGTGCTGTCAATTAATAAAATTCTAAAATAAAACCAGTAATATCTTACTCTTTTCAGCTGTACTTTGTGACCTTTTTATGACGTCTCTTTTAAAAGATTCAGTCAATTATAGGAATTATTCTCCCTAGCCTGCAGGAAGAGCTCTAAGGCAGGTGTCACTGTCTCTTTTGTGTGTTTGTTGAGCTAAACAAAATGTGCTTCCTTCTGTGAAACATTTACATTACTTGCTCACTTCAGATTTCTGAATTCTATGTACATTCACAATTTTGCTGGATGATTTCAGAAGTTAATTATAAGCTCATAGTGAAGCTTACAGGATCCACAAAAACAAGATATTGATGAAAAAGTGAAGTTGATGTCCTACAACTGTCATGGAAAATTCTGATACTGGAGATCCTGACTAGTATTCCCAACACTTGAAATGACCTGAAGTGTCCATACCAAATTATATTTTACATCACTGTGTAGCACCTGGGATCTTTCTTCCATGGTCACATTCAGATACCATAATTTAGGCCAGGGACATGAATCTGACTAGTCACAACATGTGTTGGTGGCTGGGTCTAGCTAAACAGACGCCAGATTCTTGTAGTATGTAGCTATTTTTCAGTGATGCTTTAAATGATTTATTTATTTGTAACCTGCTTTGGGCTCTCCCTTGCCTGAAAGTTGGAATATAGGAGTAAGAAATTATCAGATAATGTTAGAAGTCTGAGATTTTACAAGTGGCATTTCTTTACCCCCTTTCTTTGCCTCCTGCCCATCCCTACCCCATTCCCTGAAACACTTCACCCACTGCACTCACTGCAGATCCAGTTCATGTGACAGCTGAGATGGAATTTTAAGTCAGAGGCTGAGTGTATTCAAAATGCACTGAAGAGATGTAATATGTATTACAGATGAATCTAAGAGATGAATGTTTGTAATAATAACTCATGAGTGGGCAGCTGTCAGGGGACTATAAAGTGCAGTCTTTGAACCTTTAATTTGAGCAATATCAAGGTTGGAAGGGAAGTACAAGAGCTGCAGAACTGCATCTCCATTACAGAGGTGTGTTCCTCAGGGGACCTCCAGCTTGGGTTGCTAACCTTTGCTCAGTATGTGGCCACGTTCTACTTTTTAAAATTGCTGATTGGGGCCAAATTCTCCCTTAAGCACCACTCAGCAGGAGCCAGAGTGGCTGCTGGAGAGAGTCCCTCTGGTGCTGGGGAGGAACACTGCCCAGACAGGAATAACTTTTCAGGGAAGAACAGCTGCATAAGACCTGGGAAAAGCATTTTACCTTCATGCATGTCATGTGCACAGCGCAACAGAAGTATTTCCAGACTTGCATGTGCTGTGTCTTTGAACCCAAATGTGGCCTGCTGTAAAAACGCCAGCAGTTCTTCCTGTCTTTTACTAAGAGAAACATAATTAAGATGGGGATGAAAGCACATCTCAGGAGGAACTGGAAAAGAGGAAGTCTGCAATCAGAAAGACCAGGGCTTTGGAGATGCTTGCAATCCTTCCTTTATTCTTGCTTTTATGCAGGTGCTTTTTTGGACATTGAGTGTTTTAACTGGCAATGTGACTTTTCAATATGATGCAGTATCTAATTACATGACTGTTGCCTCTAGCTAAAAGACTAACTGTATTTTAGCATCTTCTGCAGAGTCAATAGGGAATTCAAAGAATTATTTTTGAGTTTAAATCATATTTTTGAGTTTATTAAGAGTTTAAATCCTGATCCCCGCACCTGAGAAAACAGAATTCCCAAATCCATTCCTGTCTTTGTGCAAAAGGAGAGATGCTTCTGACCCTGAATTGTCTAATGGCAAAAAATAAGAATCCTTGCTCTCCCTCCCCCTGAGAAACTCTGTTCCAGGTCATGTATATTTATATCAAAGCTTAGGAAACTGGTGCTGAAAAATTAAAAGTGCATGATGCGTAGGCTGATTTTTCCAAGTTAAATTGCCCAATGTTTGAATTCTCTTCCACATGTCTCCCACACTAATGGATTATGCATATTTTTTGCTCTCAACTCAAGGGTAGTTTTTAATAAAATCTATAAATGCATGTATCACATATAAAAGGTACAAATAAATTTAATAAAAGGTAATAATAAATAATAAAAGGTATAAATAAATAAATTCATTTAATAAAAGGTGTAAATATGAGTGAGAAATTCAGTAGACTTGAAAACACCAATTAATTTCTGCCCTAACTAGGGAAAAAAGTAATGCAAAGTCTAGAATCTCTTGGTCATATAAATTGCCTTAAATTCATGTGGTGTAGAAAGCAATAGGGAAAAAACACACAAAACACATAGCCATAAACAAAATGGCAAACTTCTCAGGTCCTTGTTTCCTGACAAACTGTCTTTTTGTTGCCTCTTACCAGCACTGATTTTTTACCTGCAGGCTGGAGACTTAAAGAGCAACTACATTCATGGAGATGGTGATAGCAGTGAAATGTGTCTGAATCCCACCAACTCAGTCCCGATGGCCAAGAGCTCTTCATCCCCCTCCCTGGAGGAGAATGATCGATTTATGTACCTCCCAAATGAAGAAAGTCAAAGGCCGGTGAAAAAAGAAGAAAATGCAGGATTAAGACACACCATTTCACCTTCTCATCTGTATGTAGCAGATTCATATCTTCCCTTCAAGACCCGTGGATTTATTAAGGATCGGGGCCAACTTTATGCTGACATGAAAAGAAGAAGGTATGGAATTGACTTGATGCTATGGCCAGAATAAGGATTATTTATAACCAGCTTTTGTTTAAAAAGGAGAAGCAGAATCTGAAGTAATAAATAGTATTATTGGGGCAAAATCTCTGGTTTTCATCACTAATATTTGTTGTCCTAATAATGTGTTTTCATAAAATAGCTGTGAAGATATTTTTAACACATAAAAGTGTCCCCTTAGTAAATGTATTTTGAATGCAAATGGATACTTTTATACCTTTATTTCTTGTGTGCAAATACTCTTTACAAAATGAAAAGAAAGAATCAGCTCTTCACTGTCAGTGCCATTGTGGCATTTTTGACAGGTAACAGAATTTCACAGTGGTTCTCCTCAGCTATACTTTCCATTAAGAAAATAGTCCAAAATCTGTTGAAGTCTCTGGGAATATTTCAAGTCTTTAAAGAGGGCTGTAGAAGGACTGTGTTTTTCCTGATTGTGTAGGTATTTCTTTTCTCAGAAGATGCAGTGCAGAGTGTAGCTGCTGTTTATGACAGGTTCAGACTGTTTTCTTCTCCATTACTGATGGAAGGTTTGCTGCCATTTGTCTGAAGACCCTCCTGCAAATGGCTTCAGAAATGCAGAGAGCTTTGAAGATGGAACTGTAATTTTGGTCATTAAAATTAAGTTTTTAAAAAGTAATTTAAAAATTTACCAATAAATTTTCTGGATGAAAAAGTTTTATTGCTTCTCTGAATAGATGAGATTCCTTCCTGTGCAGGAGGAAATCTGAATCTTGCTCCCACCTTTGAAGGGTATTAGGTCTAGTTGGAGGTAGAGCATCAGGTTTATGTAAAAACAGTAAGGGAGAGAAGGGTCAGCCAATTATTATTTAAAATGGGCAATAAATTTTTCTCTTCCTTAATTTTGAGTTTCTTATGCAACTATGAAGTCCTACTAGGAGGAATCTTTATCATTTTTACCACAGATAATATAATAAATGTCAGACAGAGTTTTTCTTTCACAATCCTTTTTTTTTTTTGGTGCTTGTTTTTTTGGTTTCTTTTTTTTTTGGGGGGGGAGGGGGTTGTTTTTGCTTTATTTTGTTTTGTTTAAGTTTTTTTCTTGCTGACTATAGGGATGTCATGCAGAATACTATAATCTTCCTGTGTCTCTAGTCAGAAATGTTTTCATCTTATATATTTTTAGATAGTCTCACCCTTTTTAGGACCTTGGTTAGGTACCTGCATGAGAACTTTCGGAGTGCATATGAATTTGCAGAGACATGTGATTTGCCTTAATATGTCATATGACATATGGAAGTGATACAAATATTACACTTAAAATAAGACTACTGGTATGTAATTCTATTTTTAAACTGGCTTTTTATGTCAGAAAAATTCCCTGGAGAAGTTACCACAGTAAGCCATGGATGCTTGTCTGTTGACATAGACATGTATTTCTTTTTCAATTTTAATGTGTGACAGTAATTGATAATGCATTTATACAACTTGTTTCTGAGATGTCATGTGGGCTATTATTCAGAAATATTGCAGAAGACTGTCTCCAGAATGTAATAAGGAAGTAGTTTCAGACAGTAGAGATAGATTTGTGCTTCAAAAAAGTAGTGGTGTGTGAAGGAATTTTTGTGCTATTATCCCTGGTAGGAACTCCAGCTATTTAGAAATACCACACATATTTAAAGTTTTATGTTGTAAGGCTGGAATGTTATTGCAAGCAGTCAACCATTCCTTCCAGTCACTCGGATGAAAAGACCATGAACTTGCTCTTGCAGGTAACAGGACTCATTCTGGGAAACTCTGATTCTGCTGAGCAACCTTAGTGCACTCTCCTGCTCAGGAACCCTTGCCAATAAAATAGTTTCTACCTGTTTCACATATTGATTTAGCCAGACTTTTTTCAGTCTGCTTCTTGCTTTCTATGTTTTTAAATGTTTATCTTTTGAACCAGGCCTCATGAACTATCTCAAGACCCTCCTTAATCTCTTCTTGGTGTTTTTCTCTTCCATCTTCTGTCATGAAGTCACAGATGTAGGTAAAAATATGCCTGCCAACAGCCATGTCATACCTTCCAAATACACACACACACACATAATATCCATCTACACCCACATATCCTGATACTGAGATCGGAGGTAGTTCTCTCAGTTCCACTTCTTGTCTCAGTTCTACTTACCTTCTTTCTAGTGAGACAGGTTTGTGTATGGAACAAAAAAATCTCATTTTTTGGGAGATGCTGAACATGTGTGTAAAAGCCATGATCCAGAGGTGTCTGGCTGTGGTGGGAGTGTGTGTGATCATGGGTGATATCTGCAGATATCTGCACTGCAGGTCCTGACACTGTGTCAGAGGGGTCCTGGACAGAGAAACCTTGACCAGGGCACTACAGACCTGAGAGAGGCCTCAGGGCATGGTTTGCCTGACACAATCGTGGTGTTTTGGGCTGTCATTGTCCAGAGGATTCAGTTGTGTCTTTGCTTGTTGCATTAAAGTTGAAGCAAATTGCTATGAGGAACTCAGGGAAGTTAAAGACTTTGTTGTCTTGTTCAGTTCCAGCCTCGATGACCTTGAGGTAGACAGTGGAAGTGGAGGTGTGTCAGACAGATCCCACGTTCACTACCCTCCCCTCAGCTCTTCAGAGGCTATGGCTTCTAGCAGAGATGGATTGGACTTTCCTACCAGTCTGCAGCCCAAGGTACTTGATCCTGTCTTGGTTTGAATTGTTTTCCTTTTAAGTAAATCACTGAAACTATGCAAGAGACATTTGAACCTGAAGGGGAAAGATGACTTCCCAGCTGGCAGTGCTGGTCTCTGCAGAAACCACTCACACTGAGCTGTGAAGGTAGAACTCCCTGGGTGTGGCTGGGCTGGGAAGAAAGCAGCCATGGGAAGGAAGTGTCCTTCAGAGATTTGCCCCAGCTTTCAAAAGCCCACCATTTATCAGGAGCGTTTCACAGGAAGTGTTTCAGGTCCAGTGACTCAGTATTTTTTAATCAAAATGTATTTAGTGAGAAAATGTTTAACCAGCTCTAGTTATGTGAAAGAGTAATGCTTTGCAAAGTGTAAAACTGGCCTGCTGCTTGTCTTAAAACAATTCCTAAACTCAGGGAAATGCAGTTGGGGTGTCCGTTGATCGATGTAAATCTCTTCATTATGGTTTTCTGAAGTATCCTGTCTACATTAATTTTCTGAGATCTTCAGACACATACATAGAGTTATTTCTTGTTTGCAGAGATTCTCTGTGATTTTTTAGATGCACTTGTTGCCACTGTAGAACTTTATCTGACCTTCAGCAAATGATTACATGAAGGGAGAAAAAGAGTTCAGCACAAACATGAATTCTGGTAGGGCTACTTTAAAAAACAATAAGGTAAGCACTTCATAGGAGTTTTAGGAATAGTCTCTATTGAAGTGTAAATGATGTATCAAAAATTAGAAGATTTCCTTTCAAGCCTTACAGTTGAGAGATTTGGTAACTGGAAAGTGTTTTCAAATACAATAATGATGAAAGAAGCAAAAAAAACATAGAGAAAAGAGAAAGAGGTCAACCCCTTTCTTTGGAAACTCTGACATCTGTAATTACCAAGGCATGCCCAAAGTAATGAAATGTTCTTGAAGTATTTAAGTACTAGGATTAATCCCTTTCTTGGTAAAAGAAGATAGCTTGGTCATCAGAAATAATGGCCAACAATACTGTGTGGATGTTACCTGTTACCAAACTGGAGAAGAATGTAAGCTTTCTTTTAGTCTCTTAGTCTAACTTGCACCCACAAGTAATGTCCTGGAGTAAAAAAAAATTTATCATGGTGGAAGTATGACAGAATTCCTTAGAATTCACAGGAAGCTATCAAAAATTCAACTTGAAGTCAAGAAAATTCATGCGAGTGGTCAGCTCTTCCTGATTTACTTTGTTTCTGTTGCTGATGCGTTTCAAAATGACACGAGGTTTGATTTGCTGCAATTTCTCACAGGAATGCACAGCGTTTGGGATTCGGTCACGCTCCTATTCCTGCTCCTCACCCAAAGGTTTGGCAGGAAGACCCCGCCTTCCTCGGGACTTTGCAGCTGGGGATTCAAACGGAGGTCAGTTCTCTGGCTCTGCATTATTCAATACCTGCCTGCCCAGGCCCAGTGCTTACTTTACAGAGCTCACCAGTGTGTATGTTTGTGAGGATTTTGGCTTCTGTTCTTCTCTGCCAAGGTCAGGATGAATGTAATGGGAAATGAAGATGTCAAGTTCACACTTGGAATGTTTATCTCATCTATTTACAGTATTT
>VXBB01018241.1:155716-182019 GCA_013399915.1 Illadopsis cleaveri | reverse complement strand
GGGATAACCTGCCTTGCAGCCAATAGAGGGAGATACAGGGTTTGAAGAACAGTGACAAGATCCAATAGACGCTTATCTCTTGACACTAAGCCAATCCTCGTCAAGAGAGTATGGAAGTTTCTGGGTTCTTTACCTTAAAGGGTGAGTCTTAAACTCTTCCCTATATGGAAAACACTTACTGGGTGTGGGAAATGCATCCCTGTCCTCTCCAAGGTCTTTTAAGTGATAATTACCCAATACCAAGGTGACACCTGTATTATTTATGTTTTGACCCAATAATGGCCACCCAAGGCCCACAATGCAGACCTTTTCCACCCAATTACAGAAAACCACCCAAACCCATGAAGAAGAAGGAGAAGAAGGCAAAGAAGAAGGACTCAGACAACACCCAAAATCCTCCATCTTGACTCATATGTATTACTATACACTAAAGCCCCAAATTCTAAGTTTCTAGGATTTCAACACATGTTAGGTAGCCCTCAGGTAGCCCTACCATCACCCCTCAATTTTCTCCCATCTACAGCCCCATCATGCCTGTGACACAGCCACTGGTCTTGAGAGGGCACACAACCATAGCTACAAAAATGAATGCAGACCAGGGTACTAAACCCCCTTTGGAAGATTCTTACCCTAGCCTCCTGCTAAGTGTCTGACATAGACCAGGAGGAAGCTCTGGATGGCACAGAAGAGGTATCAAAGAGGACAGATGGTTCCAGCTTCCCACAGATCCTAGGGAATCTCTGAAACACAGGTGGGCTGTGGTATCTACAGGCTGGGCAGCAACCCCTGCCCACTTCATCAAGCAGAATCAGAGATGTCTCTGCAAGAAGCTTGTAAATTTTTATGACTTGTTTCTGACATGTTTTATTTCCAGACACATAGTTTCATATTTAGAAAACAACACTCCCTTTGCTCAGTGAGGATATATTTGAAAGCCATGCAAAGTGGGAAAAATATACACTGTGCTTTTCATACAGCTCATGTCACTTGAAAGAAACCTGCAAAATGCTCAGGTTTAAAACATACTGCTTGCCTTTATTTGAGAGGGAATTACCAGGCTGTAACAGTAAAGGATTTGTACCTGCTCTGCAGATGGTGTGCTCATGAGCAGTGGTCCATCCCTCCTCCAGGCCCTTACTCTCTCTAAGGCAGTGTCCATCCTCCTCCAGGCCCTTACACTCTCTGTGTCAGTGTCTCAGCTCCACAGTGCTGTTTTGCATGAGGCTGTCTTCTTCTCTCATGGATACATGATGCTGGTTTCTTACAGAAGCATCCTGTGGCACAGGTTGTGCCTGACAACTAACTGAAATGCCCTTTTGGTTTTGCTGCCTCCTTGGTAAATACTCTGGCTCTGAAGAGATGCTGATTCAGTAAAGAGTGTTTAAGCCTGTACCTAACTTCAATGAAAGCATATTCCGGTGCTTTGACTTAGACAAGCACTTATCTTTCTGAACCGTACCTGTGGTAGCTTTGCTAAAAATGTCTGCGAAAGGGAGTGGCTTTTAATTTGAAAATGGTAGTGTTCCCTGTAGTTTTGGGCTTGTTTTCTTCCAAAACAACCCCAAGTTGAGTTGTTTATCTTTTATTTCGCTTTTCAGAGAGTTTATGAAAAGTAATCTCCTTGAGTCGTCTGTTTATAGGATCATAGAATTGTGGAAGATACAAATTTGTAGCACATTAAACATCCTAGGCAGTACTTAGAGTAGTAGTATTCCTCTTTATGTAGAAGGATTTAAATTTTTTTAATAGGTAAAGCTGCATAAGATGTGTAACTGGAAATGTTAGAAGAATGTCATTAAGATAGTTTACAAAAATTATTATGTAAAAAGGAAAATGAAAGCTCATTCAAGTCGTGTTGTTAGGAAAAATAAAACAAATACTTTTTGCTGTTCTTAAAAACTGGCTGTTTGCAGAGACTGGCATTCAGTGATACCCTTCTCAGTTCTAGCAGATCCTGCCAGCTAAAAGCTTAGTAGGAAGAGGTCTTAACCTAGAAAAAGCTGTTTCTAATGTATGTATGCACGTTTTTGCCTTCCTAATTTCCAAACTGCGTTTCAAACCCGTGGTTTGGTAAGCTCATGGCTTGGTGGAGGTGTCGAGTTCCAAACAAACCCGACGACCTTGCAGTCTGAGTGCCCTGTGGCTGTTTGTGTCTTGCAGAGCGAGCCTGCAGCCTGCCCGAGCAGTGCCGGGAGCAAAGGTACGGAGAGCCGGGAGCAGGTCTGTGCAAGAATGCCATCTAGGGAGCCCTGTGGGCAAGAGACCTTCCACCAGGGCTTGGAGCAGCTGTGTAGAGCCCCGTGGCTTCTGTGAACTCATGCCTAAACCGTGTGCCAAGCTCAACCCAGCTCCCACCACACACATCCTGCAGCAGGGGTTGGGCTGTCTGCTCAATCCCTCCCAAGGAGGGACGGGCTCCTGTCCACTGTAGGAATGTCCAAACCACTGCAGTAAAAAGCAGGGGGGCTTTTGATACCAACTGTAGTCTAGGCAAGCTCGTTATGCATTTGTTATGTATGCATTATATGTATGTATACATATATATATAAAAATAAAAAAATACATGCAATGTATGTGCAAGGTATAACAATTACAACGTGCAATGAGAGCGCTCATTGGCAAGTGCTACCTCTTTTTATATAGGGGTGGTAATCTTTTTCATGATGTGTTAAACCCACCACAAAGCATGTAATTGTAAATCTTAGGTGAAACAAGCACTGTCCACATTCTGCTATACGTTAATTAAAGGAGTGTTGCCACTGGAATGAGGAATGTTTTTTTCACTGGTCTCTGTTTTAGGGTTCAAGAAGAGGAATGGAATAAATATGTTGTACCCTCAAAAAATGAGTCTGAAAAATACAAAGTGAGTCGGACTTTCAGCTTTCTGATGAACAGGATGACCAGCACACGGAATAAGTGCAAGGTAATTTGGGATTTACGTCCATATTATTATGCATGATTATGTCACTGTAATTAAATGAATTATAGATGGAAGCTGAATTTTTATGTAAATAGAAATTGTTTATTACAAAACCACAAAAGTCATAGGAAGACTATTTTCACTTTTCTTTTTTAAAATTTAAAACATATGCAGGTTACCTGAAATGGCCTTCATGTTAAAAAACAGCTTTCCTTTTATGTCCTTAGTAATTCTATTTGGTGATTTAGCCAACATTTAAATGTATGAATTACATTTAAGAAATATTTTCTTTGTTAAACAAAATTAGGAGATATGGGCCTGTTCTTGGAATTGCTCTCAAAAAGTAATTGAGTGTGTAAACTTCTACATTAGGGTGTAATTAGTTGAATTTGCCTTATCTGAAGTTAATGGGACTTCTTGCATAAGTAAACACTGCTTAGTGTTAAAGAGTTTGAGATTTGAGACCTGCACAGTCAAACAGGCCTACTATGGGAAGGTAGACCGTAGATTGTTGTGTTTTATCTTCTTTTCTGCCAGATTAAGTGCTCAAGATGTATTTANACACACTTCTATTCAAACTACACACCCATAATCCCAGTGCTATCACTCAATTTTGGAGGCCTTCTTCATGGCCTCAGGTCAAATGCAGTGTTTTCTTGGGGGTCAGTGCCTGTCAGCACAGAAAGCCTGAAATCCTCAGTTTCCAGGGTTCCAACAGTAGATTATAACACTGTAGTTTAATTCTAAGATATCCTAATTTTAGATTAATGGCATCAATAAGCATTTAGAAAGACAGGCTTGGCCTGCATACTCTTTCTGGGTGGCCTTTTGACTGTTTTGCAAACTTGCTAGCATGCCCTCCTGTGCCCCAGGATATCCTAACATACATGAAACACTTGTGAAGCTGTTTGTCTGAGGTGGTACCTTCAAGTGTCAGAACTGACTGTGAACATGCATATCTGGTTGTGCAGCCTGTGTCTGTGTGTTCTTCTAAAGTATAACAGTCAGTAGATATAAGTAAAAGCTGCATGTGCAGTTATGCCAACAAGGGTGCTGGAAAAATAGGCATCATTTATTAAAATTTTACCACTCATTAAAAATAAGTTGTTTCTAATGTCTTTTAAAGACAACTTGTCTAAATTTGCATATCTGCACCTTTATCTGCAGAGGCATGAGCTGTATACATGTAGAGGATGTAGGCATTGACACCTGTGTGTGCAGTGAATCAACAACACTTCTTAAATTTTGTTTCCTGTCCCTTCCCTTTCTGTAGATTTATAAATATGTTTCTGCCAGTCTTCCTTGATAATGCTTCCAGGCCTAGCTGCCTGTAGAAGCAATGCCTAAATGATTTTAGGGCTTCAGCAATATTGGGTGTAAGAGCACAGTATGTTGTTGCAATTCTTCCAGGACAGGGATTAAATATTTTAGAATAATTTGGTTTTACAAGAGAATATTTTATTGTTTTTAAGATTGAATAACTTTATCTCATTTATCTTATTTATTTATTTATTTTCCTGCCTCTGTTTTTTGGGGATGAAGACAAAAAATAAAGATACCAAAGATAAGGAGAAACCAACCAGGCACAATTTTACAAATGGGACTTTCCCCGGAGTTATCCCATGTACGGTCTGTGAAAAGGCCCTCCTAGGAAAGGAGTCACTGCAGTGTTCTTGTAAGTAGCTGCTGGCTTTTACATGTGAATTTACAGTGCTCTAAATGCTGTTCTGACATCCTGGATTAGTTGTCTACATTGGGATGTACCTGCTTTATGTAATGAGCTGAGGCTGACAAGGGAGAGGGAGGAAGGACAGCAGGTAAGAGATTCAGAAAGAACCTCGTGCATCTCCCAGCCCTAGCACATTAGGCAGAAACTTCCTTCTAGCCTGGATCTGTACATCAAAGAATCCTGAGGATTACTTTAGTAAGTGAACCTGAAAAGGAAAAACAGGAGCCTCAGAGTACATTTTCTGCAGACTGGGGACCCTCTTTGGTGCCAGGCTTTGAAATGTACCTTCTCTTTCAGATTGCAGCGTGGTTGTGCATAAAAGCTGCAAGGAGTGTGCTCCTGTGTGCACCAAGGTAACCTCCTACACTGATCTAACTAGAGCATACTTGCTTTCTAAGGGGTTGGAAACATGATGAAAGAAAAAAGAAAATACACACAGACTGCCCAGACCCAGTGTCTGTGTGAGAAGGGCTGCAAAGGTGTCAGAATGGCTAATGTGAGCAACATTAATGTGAGCAACAGAGCAAACACTGTGCCTGAACCACAATTTTAGTAGGGGGTCGAAAATGAATTTCAAGAAGTAGTTATGTTTTTGAAGGGTTGCAAACTCAGACTGTGAAATAGTGTGCCTGGAGGGTTACAGAACAGACTGAAAAGAAAGGCTTCTCAAAACCCCAGAGAGAAAGAGCCCTTTGTGTACTGGGGGGCATTCCATATGTTTGGAGTAATGGAAAGCAGAGATGAAAGGGGCTCTGGCAGGTGACCTCATCTGCCTCCTCACCCTTGGGCAGGCTCACTTCTAGGTAACAATTTGAGCAGATGTTTGTTTCACCCATTCTGGAAAGTCTCTGGAGGAGGAGACTCCATGGCTGCCTGCCTAGGCAATTGCTCCCAGTGTTCAGCTGCTTCTGAGCTGAAAACCAGCAAAGGTTCTTCTGAGGGCAAAACCAGCACTAGAGCTGATGGATATTACCTTAACTGTTAAGAAGGAATGCATGCCATGGTGAGGTTATCATAACAAAGACATCGTCTTGAAAACCAGATGTGTAAGGCTACTGCCCTCAAGAAATAAAATGAGACTTGAAGAGAAATGTGCCACAATGATGCAGATAATTTTTCACATTACTGGAGCGTGTCTTTCTGGTTTAGCTGGGTTTTGCATCATGGTGGCTTCCACAGAGAGCATGATTCCATACTGATTCTTTAGCATGAACAAGCCTTAAACTCTACATAAATCAAGTGGGTTTAATTTTGTTTATAATTTTCACGTCATGGTCTTGCACTAATTTCTGGGAAATTTTCATTCAGAATTAAGGCTGCTGAACTGACAGCTTTGGTCCCTGGGGATGGTGGGTTATTTGCAAGAGGAGACAAGAGCCCCCAAACCATCTCAGCAAGAATCCAGTGCAGAAAATGTTCACTGACCCACCTGAAGTGAAGTATATGCCCAAGCACAGCAGGCTTTTGCTATAGATTTTGCAAAAATCCACTTCGGAATGGGGAGGGGTTCTGCCTCTGGTACCCACGCTTCAGATACTGTACTACCACAAATGCTTTGATCTTATTTGAGTATAAAGCCCCAAATGTGCACTTTTCCCGCAGCCTTTGCAGGCAATACTCATATAGAGAAAGTAGAATGTTGTAACTTAGTCTGCTTAGAATAAATAATTTTGTATTGTAGTACAAATAGTATTCTACTTTGAATATTATTATCCACCAATAATTAATAAAATTAGTTATTGGAAGGAATTAGTACGATACCTTTGGACCACTTTCTTGTAGCCCTTTGTGTGATGGTATATGTGAATGAGTTACTGACTTGACTGTGAAGTATATTATCAGCTATGTGATTTCAAAAAAATTCTTTTTTCAGAAGTCACAGGAGAGATACCATAATAAAAACAAGCTTCAAGTTGGTGCAACAAGTAAGTTAGGTATAAACCTAGAATTTCTAAGGTAGGCTTTGATTAAAAATCATGGGACTGACAGCATGAACTTTCTCATGTCATTTTTCTCTTTTTAATTTTCGTTTCAGTATCTGTAAGAAAGGGTGTGTGTCTCTGATATGAATGGAATTTTTTTTGGAGATTACTGTTGAATTAACTCATCATCTACTAAAATGAGTGTGAATTTACTGTATTTTCAGTGAAAACAAAACCAAAAAGTAGTCAGTTCTATGTCATTTATCTTGTGCACAAGTATTTGCATACCTATAGAGCATGTATGATTTGATATTATCTTCTTATCAAATGATAGCCACTCTAGGGCTATTCCACATTGCCTACAGGCTTATTTTTTTATTCTGTGAGAGTGCATTGTGGTCATGTAACTTGGCAAGTGGACACTCTTGATGCCTGATGTGGGTCAATATGAGCACCAGATAGGATTTCTCATCATGAATGTGCTGTTGATGACATACCCTGTCAAACAATGGCAAACTCATTGTCTATCAAAATGTTGTGTTGTGCTTTGCCTCACAGATTCCCTGCCTGGAGACATTTCACAGATGGTGCTATCCTCAGTGCATCCTTCTTTCTCTGTGCCTATTGGACTGTCCCCTGGAAAGAGGGAAGCCTCACAACAGCCCTTCCTCTTGTCCAAAAGTGTCCCCAGTGCCAGTTTGGAAAGGTAGAGGGGCAGTTGCCAATGGACTGTGCTAAATACCTGCTTCAGCATTTCTAGGAGAATTTAAACCATTAAATAAATGTGGGTTGGTTTGGTTTCTTTTTTTAATTTCTGCTGCAGAAGAGCTACTCAATTTTCTGAACAAGACTCTGAGACTAGCACCTGGAGGTCGAAGTCACAGTCTGAAGAGATGTTACAAGCATTAGGGACCTTTTCTTCAATGGATGCTTTTACAATGGAAGGTGAGAATATTGCACAGATGTTCCACCTTATAGCTGCTATTGGAAAGTGAAAATCAGAAAAACTCCTTAGCTGATTTAAGAAGATGCTTCATCTTCTCAAAGGAGAGTACCCGTTTTTGATAATTACAGTTGTGTCCCTCATTAAAATGGTGAAATCAAACACATTAGTCTTAAAAGATAACTTTTCCTTTCTTCCTTAAAATGAATTATTTTATAACTTCTATAATATTTTAATATGTCATTAACATTTTAAAGTCGCAGGGATAAATGTACTTGGCCTCCTTGCAGAAACAGAACAGTAATACACTTTTTTTTACATTCATCCAGCTGACTCTGTTGAGAGTGTCTATTGCAAACGGTAAACCTGCAACACATGTATTTCCTCAGTAGCCCAAATTCTCAACTCCTACTGGTGAGCTGTGCTCTTACAGTAGCTATATAGCCTTATGAAGCAAATAGAAATAGTTTTTTTTTTCTATAGTTAGGTGTGAGAATGAATTTGAAAGCTGAAGGGCTTTCACTCATGTAGGATGATGCACGTACCACTCACTGGACAGCTGCTATTGGAAATGTTGGGTTTTATTTTTAAATTTTAAAAGGTTTCTTTAAGTAAAGAGTTACAAAAAGGATTTAATCTGAGGAAAGAAGATTCCCCTTACTTAATCTATTGTCCTTACTATGTGGATAGATCTGCATGTGCCAAGGGACTTCCCTTACTCTTTATGTGTGTGGTGTTAAAGAAATATAAATTTTGTCGTAGATGATGTGGATTTGTCTCAGTGGACTAGTCTCTGCACAGATGCAGAAGAGTTTGAGGCAGAGTCCTGGAGTCTTGTTGTGGATCCAATGTTCTGCAGCCAGCAAGAAAAGGATGTCGTCAAGCGACAGGATGTCATATTTGGTCAGTATTTCAAAGCTGTGTGTAGGTATAAATACAATTTGGTGTATCAAATAGAGAGGGAACCTACATGGTTTATGTCCAGAAGAATGAATTCTTCAACTCAGAACAACAAGAAGGGTCAAAGAACATTTTTATCACAAATTACAATGTCTCCTGGAAGTAAGGAAGTGGATAGTAGTGGCTACCAGAGACATGCCTAGCCTGTTCACAGAATGGTTGAAATTGGAAGGGGCCTCATCTGATCCCCAGCTCAAGCAATTACAACCACAGCCAGAGAGAATTGTGTCAGAGCCAGATAAATTAAGTCTGCCTACTGACATAATCTATTAGGTTTGAGGCTCACACAGAAAAAGGAATTATGACTGTGTATTTTATAGACTAAAGTCTATCTTAGAAGGTGTGCAGAATATTCAGGTGATTATTACAGTATGCTCTTTCCTTTCATACTGCAGAGCTGATGCAAACAGAAGTACATCACATCCATACCCTGTTCATTATGTCTGAAATATTCAGGAAAGGGATGAAGGAAGAACTGCAGCTTGACCACAGCATGGTGGACAGAATATTCCCCTGCTTGGATGAGCTCCTGGAGATGCACAGGCAATTCTTCTGCAGAATGAAGGACAGACGGCAGGAGTCGTGTGAGGCAGGGAGTGAGCGAAACTTTGTCATCAGCAGAATTGGAGACATCCTTGTGCAGCAGGTAGAAGCAACAGTTCTGTTAATCCTTTAAGTGCTCAGGATTCCAAATTTAAACAGGTTTTTTTACTCCAAAAGTTTTGTGGGCAAGAAGACAGTTGTAGTTGCCTCAAAAAGATTCAAAACCTGTCCTCCCCTGATGTTCAGCAATGCAAAAAAAAAAAAAGATTATTGTCAGGTAACTGTGATGAACTTGGGGTGGACTTCTCCCTGTGTAGTGTGAGTGACAAGGAAAGTGATGGACTTGGTCATGTTTGCAGCAGAAGGCTGCTGTCATGCTATGGATTGCAAAAAATGGAAGCAATGTATTCACTTTTTAATCAGCTGAGCAGAGATGTGAAGAACCCATGATGGAAAAGAAATTACCATTTATTTCTTGTAGTGACCTGGCATGTTACATCCAAGGATACTGCTCACTAGGGAAGGGGTGGTTGCAAGGTGTTTCCTGTAGCCAAAGAACAGCTAACTGATGGCTTGGCATTCACACCTCAGTTCCTTGTGGAAGTGAGATGTAGCTTTTCACCTGTGGTCAGTCTGTTTTCACTCCACTGAAATAAAGATCTGAGCAGTTGTCTAGGAGCAATTTGGAGATCAGACAAAAGTAAATGAACCTCAGAGGGTTGTGTTTGAAAAGAGGTGAAGGAGATGCTGTTGTAATTTTCTAGCTGTTACTGGCTAGACTACAGTGGAGGTTGCTTGTGCTCCCTCCAGCCTGTGTTCCTCTTCTTGCTCCTAAAAACAGCTAGCCTATTTTCATTCTGTAGTGACAGGCCTTGTTAGTGAAATTTAGAGTACTTGATAAACCAGTATTGTAAAAATTCCCTATTCATACAAAATTCACTAGTTAAAGGTATACTTTCCTGTCAGATAGAATGTTGAGCACAATTCACTTATTAATTTCTTCAGTTTTCAGAGGAAAATGCAACTAAAATGGAGAAAATATATGGAGAGTTTTGTAGCCACCAGAAAGAAGCTGTTAATCTCTTCAAAGAGCTGCAACAAAACAAGAAGTTCCAGAACTTTATTAAAGTAAGTTAATGTAGAATCATGAGGACTATTGACAAAACGCTCAGGAAAAAGGTACATAGCTATTACTTAGATTTAGAGTTGGAAATTATATTCAGTAACTCACTTTTAATGGCTAATAAAAATGGCAGAAGTTTTTCCTCCTTAACTAGTAAGCTGATAAATCACAGTTTTCTTTCAAATTTTAGAATGCTTTGGCATCCAGTGTGTATTACACACATGTTCCTGTTACAGTGCGCCTCATCCCTCAGCGCAGCAACTGTTCCTTGGGGACAGTTCAGATTACCCAGCATTTGTTTTAACTTATTCCAATGCTTTTAGATCATATTTCTTATTAGACAATTGGTGGTTTAATATGCAATTTACTGCTTAAGGTATGTATTTGTATCTGTGCAGCTGAGGAATAGTAATCTGTTGGCACGACGCCGAGGAATCCCTGAGTGCATTTTGCTCGTCACCCAGCGGATCACCAAATACCCTGTTCTGGTTGAAAGGATATTGCAATACTCAAAAGGTGAGTAAAAGCTAAAGTGTTGCTCTGTGTCTGAAATCCTAGCACATTTCTAACATAAGGAGTTTGCACAGCTGAAATATCACAAAAGATTAAATTCACTGCTCTGTTGAGATACAACCGGAGTGACACAAATACCTAGTGTTCAGGCAAATGTCACCTGAACAGGGCTGTCTGGTCTGTATAGGCCTTGTCAAGGCTGGATTGTGAAGATTTCTGATATTCCAGCCAGATAGGCCAGAGAAGTCCAAAAGAGAATATTTGTTTTAGGAAAAGACCTTGACTAAAGTATGTGAGCTAGCTCAGATACACATCTGTGCCTTTGGAATCAGTTCTGGAGGAGTCTTTTCTAAGTAGGGCTAGGCAAACGTTTTGTAAATTACTCTCTGTTTTTTTAGGCAAAGCTTGAATGCCCTCTGGAACTTAGTAGAGCATTTTACAATTACTTTTAACTTACAGATACTACTCCCCAAATGCGCAGTAAATGAGCATTGTAGAAAGTTGCGTATACAATGCAAATCCTTTGTACATGCAATCCTGTTTCATGGGCTCTTTTGCTTAGCCAGAAAAATAATATACTGTATGATTTATTTAGCTGCTATGTTTTTTTAATTGCTTGCACCTCATAAATATGTCAGAAACTATTCAATATGTTGTTTTGGCTAATGAATAAATCTCAGGTACAGACAATTTTTTAATAGGTGAGTCAAACAATAGGTGAGTCATACCTTTAATAATTCTAGTAAGATAGTTGCAGGGTTCAACTTATATAAACAAACTTATCAATTCAAGATTTGCATCACACTGATTGTTTCCAGAAAGTAAGGAATTATGAACATGCTGACTAGTGTCATGTTGTTTATTTTTTATTTCATACAGAAGGAACTGAAGAACATAAAGACCTGTGCAAAGCCCTTCGTCTAATTAAGGACATAATAACAGCAGTTGATTTGAAAGTGAATGAGTATGAGAAAAAGCAAAAGCTGTTGGAAATTCTCTGTAGAACTGAAAACAAAACATATACAAAGATGAAAAATGGCCATGTTTTTAGGAAGCAAGACTTGATGAGGAAAGAGAGGATACTTCTACATGAAGGTTTGGTGTACTGGAAGACAGCGACGGGTCGGTTCAAAGGTATCTCATCTGAGCAGTAAAGTCCTTTGACTCTTTATTTGCAAATAACATTCAAAGACTGGTTAAAGAATGAAAATGCTTTCTTGTGCTATATTGCAAATAAGAGTGTCTGAGGTAATGGTATTGAAAATGTCCCACTATTTTCTGGATGATCAGTTCCAGAAGCTGCCGTGGTTCTGTGTTGGAACACAAGTTCACATAAAATGCCATCTGCATTTCTTCTTCCAGCCCCCTCCTTCTAGTTTTTTGCTTTTCAATTTCATTTCATAATATAGTGTTTTGACTTGCACATTTTTATGGTTCACAATATTTGCTATTGAAAATAGCTCATTAACAATTCAGTGGTAGTGAGACATTCGTAGTAGAAATGAAATTCTGAAGCCACGTTTGGCTGGAGCACAATTTTTACATGCGAGCCCAGATTTTGACTTTTGGTGTTAATCATGTATTAGAGGTTGTGGTTTTTTGGGAGCCTACTAGTATTTGCTGTCTGTTGATTATTATTCTAGAAATGCTTTTACCAGTATAGTACTGTGCTGTGAATGTATGTAACAGCACAGACAAAGTAAGGTTATGTGAAATAGTCTTTGCCAGGTGAATAGCTTAGGGAAGCTGTACTGCCACTGGGGCAAGGACTTCTTCTTTCCCTGGGCCTGTGCTCCAGCATGTTACACTTTCCTGGGAGATACAAAGCAGGGATGTGCAAGTGCTTCATGCAGACCATGGGCTAATTCAGATATTTTCTGTTTAGTTTACTGTAGGATTCTACGAGATATTTCTTCACTGGGGCTTGTCCCTTTATAAAGTAAGAATTATAACAACACTCATTGCACTGATTTTAATTAAAAGCCATTATTTTCCTTTTCTCATTTTAAGACACCTTAGCTCTGCTTCTAACCGATGTACTACTGTTCTTACAAGAAAAGGATCAAAAATACATCTTTGCAGCTGTTGTGAGTATATTATCAGATATTTAAACACACATGTTGCACATTTATTTGTATATTTCTCAAAAATTAGGTCCTTATCCAGCTCATTCCCACATAGCTTTTTTTTTCTAAAATCCTGATAGTGTGTTCAGAACTGCAATATGTCAGTATATGGAAAATTAGGTTTATTTTCAAAAATAAATAATTTTTATGGAGAAGGATGAAAATAATAGAATTGTATCTTTAATGTTGTACCTTACCTGACTGTGAAAGTGGGAAGTAATGCAGGCTCTTTCAGTTGTCTAATATAAATTTTAATTTTTTGTTCCATAAAACAAACAGAAGAACAATTGTTACTGAAAATATAGTAGTAAACGCACATGAAAGATACCAAAAGTCATAGAAAGAAGTTCCCAAACTATAGAAATACAAACATTATATGAATATTGCATCTCAGCATCATTGAGCCTCTGAGATTTTCTTTTTAGCCCATACCTAGTGCTTAATTTTCTCATTAAAAGTGTAACATATTTTAAAGAATAGTTTAAAAGGATGTCTGATTACTCAAAACTTTCAGTAGTCTGACTATACCAGGAGTAATGTTAGTCCAATGAATTGAAAAATCATGGTCTTCCTAAATAGTATTGCTTTGTGAGAAGGTAATTTATTATGTATGTGCTTTGACTGTTTCCTCCAGGACCAGAAGCCTTCAGTTATCTCCCTTCAGAAGCTCATAGTAAGAGAAGTAGCCAATGAAGAAAGGGGGATGTTTTTGATCAGTGCTTCATCTGCAGGGCCTGAGATGTATGAGATTCACACCAGCTCCAAAGAAGAACGTAACAGCTGGATGAGGCACATCCAACAGGCAGTGGAAAGGTAGGGAAAAAGGGGTTTGGTTTTCATGCTGGTAGTCCAACACAGATGGGAAGTTGGTTGGATATTCATGGCAGCATGCTCTTTATTCTGCATTGCACTGGGTCTGTCTATGAGTTTGGGTTTTCCTCTGAGCTCAAGGTGCCAAAACCTCTTCATCACTCCTGCCATGCTTCCCACATTCCTCCTGGTTTCCTACTGAGTCAGTAGACCCTTTCTGTTCCTCATTAGACATCCTTACCAGTCTTCCCTCATCTTTGCCTTTGGCACTGGCTGCCTTCCAGAGCCTTCCAGGTGTCCATACAACCATTTTGAGGAAATCATGCCTATTATCTTGGCATCAACTCATTAAGAATGGTGGGGAAAATATTGCTACTGATGGGTCGCAAGCATATGCTTGGGACAGCAGACCTGTGTGTGTGCCCCAACCCCTCTCTCAGTGTCCAGTGCAGCTTTGCCAGAGTAAAAAGGAGTCCTTCAGTCTGCTTAATGTCCACTTACTGCTTCTTAAGGAGGCAGACAAATGGCCTGGATTCTGGATGCTTCTGGATCGTTGCAGAAGGTGCTGGTGTTGTGTTCTGTTTGTTGTGCACATAGCATTGTATTGAAGATGAATACATGATGTGCAATTTTGCTTTATCCACCTTTGTCTTCTATTTTTGAAGTTGTCCAGAGGAAGAAGAAGAGGTAAAAATGAGTGAATCTGATGAAGACAGACGTATTGCTGAGGCTAAGGCATACAGAATTCAGAAATATCAAGGTGTGGTATTTTTTCCTGTCACTCTGAGAGCTCTGGCATCCTCAGAATTCAGGATGAATTAGTCATGCATCCATACTCTCTGGTGCACCCAAGGTGGCTCAACAGGCAGTCACAGCAGAGATAGATGGGGTGGTCTGATGGTATAATGTGAGTGTAGTGAAAGAGAAGTATGTTTTGTCCAAACACTTCAATGTTTTTTGCTACATTAACTAAAAAAGAAAAATAAAAATGGATGTTTTCAAAACAAACACATAATTTCACAGATTAGCATCAGGACCAGGTAGTTCTGAGTTTGTGATCATACCGTGAATCTTCAAAGTTGTGTGGCTTGGTGCTTGTTTATGGCACTTAGTCCTTTGCTGCTATTATTTTTATCTGCACATATAGCTAATAAGGATAAATTCTACTTCCTTGGTGGCCCTACACCTAACTTCCATGTCATTATACTTCTGTAAGGAGAGAAATTGCAGCAATGTCTGTCCAACTGAGAGCCACAGGGAAGGGCATCCTCTGCTGAAAGTAGGTGTTCTTTGATGTTGAGGCCCTGAATTATTAGCACACATGAGCCAAGTGCTTTTCCAGGAGGTAGAACTGACATGTCAGTGTGAGGACAGCAGGAGTAATGAGGGCCAGAGAGGGCAGCCAAAGCCACCTCAACAGGGCAGGGCTTTGGCCTAAACTTTGTCAGGATGTGTGTTAGCTTTCATTTGGACAGATTATGGGATGAACTTGGATGAATTTGGGTCCTGGCTACTTAAAAGAAGTAGCTTAATTCATAAAAAAAAGAGAAGTAGTTAATTCATTAACTCGAATGAATATTTACGCCATTTCTACATGCCATAAATATTAGGAAGGTGAATGGGGGAGCATGCTTTCCCTGCAGGATAAAAAAAATGATAATACAGTTTTACACTGTTCAATTTTGGTTGGCAGAATCACTGAGTAACCAGGACCAGCAAATCTGCAGTTATTTGGAAGAAAAGCTGCGTATCTATGCAGAACTGGGAGATCTGTGTGGGTTTGATGATGTCCATGTAGAACCCCACCTACTTATCAAACCTGATTCTGGAGAAACTCCACAGGCTGCTCCACTGCTGGCAGCAGCACTCAGAGAAGGTGAGTTTCCATGGGAAGATTGCATGGGATTGGTGGCTCTTCACGTGGGCAGATATTTTAAGGTAACCAAGTGCAGCCATGTTGTCTTGTGCTGCAATTCTGCCAAGTCTCAAGAAGTGGCAGTGTCAAAAATTGCCAAAGGGCATAGGACAAAAATCTGTCACGTCTGTTTTTGTCAGATACAGGAGGTGGTACCTGCCAGATTGTAAAATAATGGATATGTTTAGGGCACTGCATCAAATATAAGGAGGTAGGGGCATGGTATTAGTTTGTTAGATATCCTTACAGGACAGCTCCATGAAGCACAGCAGGGGTTGCAGTATGATATTGCATCTGGTCCCCAACCTTCACCTACCTTGGCTGATTTTGACATCAGATGAGAATCCTGTATGATCACACACAGAGCAAATCAATTTCTATCAAGAAATACCTGTCAGAATTGCTGTAGGAGCCCTGGTTTTTCTGTTTACTGTCTTAACAGGGAGTTGGTAGATAGCTGCATGTCTTGGTATGGAAAGACAGGTGTCTGCCAGGGAAAGCCAGAGCTTCCCTTGGAATGGAGAATGTAACCCCTTCCCTTCAGATTATTATAGTTTTGACATTAAGGGGCTTTCAGGCAAAGATACAGGAATAGGAATAGCAGTTATTTACTAGGAATATTAGAAATACAAATGTAGTAGTACAAAAAAAAAAGGCAAACAAGCAAAAAGGAAAACCCTGACAGAGTCAGAACACAACCTGACACCCTGTTGGTCAGGGTGTTGGTAGCAGTCCAATCAAGTCCTGCTGGAGTGACAGATGTGGTTCTGTTGGAGCAGAGATGATCCTGTAGAAGGGTCCAGTGGTGGTGAGATGGGTCCAGTCTTCCTCAGGGAATCCAGTGCAAACAGGCTACCGTGGTGTTCTGAATCCTAGTTTTTATCCAGGTAGGAATGCTTGGCTCCTCCCACTGGGTGAAGTATCTCCCAATGGATGATGTAATTTTAGCAGCCATACAGGGAGCCTTGATGGCCCATTAACAGCAGATATCCCCTGGAGGGAGGATGGGTGGTGGAAGAGATAAAGAACACTGCCCCAGCTGGTTTTAGCAGCTGCCCACTAACAGAAGGCATTTGCCCCCTCCCCCTGGAGTTATGAGGAATGGGTCATAGAAGAGATAAACACCTCCCCAAACGGTTTCAACAGATGGTAACAGAATACATACTTTTGGTTACATCTTGCATTGCACCCCAAGACACTGCACCATCTACAGTGCTGTCCCACAAAGGAAGGGAATGGTATTTGTAGATACCTTGCCTAGCTGGAACTTCAACTCAACTTGTCCTAAAGTCAGTGGAAAAGAGCCCTGGTAAACTGACTCCTGATTTTAGTATCGCCTAAGTTGAAAACTGTGTGTGTGCTACTAACAACATTTCAACCTATAAAGCAGTGGAGCTTGGTCTTCATCATCATTATAAAGTCAAAGAGCACTTTATTGATAAAATTGATTAAACTTGTGTAGGGTACTGTAAATCAGCGATGAAACAGAAAATACTTAAAATGGCAGTCTATACTTATTACACACCTTATTCTGCCCACTTCTTTATTTTTCACTTTCTCCTATGCTGTTGTTGATGCTAATGATGTCTTTGATTTCAAGACTCTACAACACTCTGGGAGCCTACAGTTGTTTACATTGTAGACAATTTGTGGGGATTATTTTTCAGGATGGAAATACTAAATCCCTGAGCTAGTAGCAGACTCTATGGCAATAAAGCGTTGCTCACAGCAGGGAAGGACAGAATTACACAGTGCTTAAGCAAATTAGATAAACACAAATCCATGAGATGAGATGGGATAAATCTAAGACTGCTCAGCAAGCTGGCCAATGTCACTGTGAGGCTGTTTTCTCTCAACTCTGAAAGTCACAGTGACCAGCAGAGGTTCCTGATGATTTGAGGAAAGAAAACCTCACACTCCAAGAAGGAATATATAGAGAACTAAAAAACAGTCAGTCTCACCAGCATCTCTGAGATAATCCTCCTGGAAGGCACTTTCAAGAACCTGAAAGACAAGAAGATGATTTGGAACAACTGTCACAGATTAATTAGGGCAAGTTGTGTCTGACTAACCTGTCTGGTTTTATGGTGAGAGAGGAGTACCATGTTGGTTACCTTGACATCTCTCAGACCTTCAACACTGTTTGCACTGGCTGTAGTGTCCTTACATCTGAACTGATGTTAAACTGCTTAACTGGGTGGAAGACAGGCTGGACAGCTGGGCTGAAGGGGTTGGTCATTTTATGCCCATTTGTTGGTTTCATGTTATTAGGGGATTCTCTTAGGGTTGTATCCTGAGACCATCAGTGTTCAGCATATTCATTAATGCAGTTAACCTTGGGATTGAGTACACTCTTAGCAAGCTCGTGACTGTCATGGAATGAGGTGGAGCATTCAGTGAGCTGAAGAGACCTCTACAGATTGGGAAAATGGGCTAAGAGGAACACCTAGGCATTTGACAAAGACAAATGCAAACTTCTGCATCTCAGGGGATGTAATCCCATGTGCTGGTAAAGGCTAGATACTGAATAGGTAGAAAATACCTTTGCAGAAGGGGACTTGGGAGTCCTGTGTGACAGCAGGTTGATCATGAGGCAGCTGCTGCCCTTCTGGCAAACATGGCCTACTGCTTCCTGGGCTGCTGCAGTAGGAAGAGAGTTGCCAATAAGTTGAGGGAAGTGATTCTTCCTGTACTTAACCGTGGTGAGTCCTATCTGGTCTGCCATGACAAATGCTGTGCTTCCCCCTGGGCAAGAGACATTGACAAAGTAGAGCAAATCCAAGGAAAGGCACCAGGATGACAAGAGGGCTGGAGGACACGATGTCTGAGGAGAAGCTGAGGTAGCTGGCTTGGTGGGATCTCATTGCTGTCCACAGCAGCTTAATGGGAGGATGTAGAGAAGCCAGATTTTTGCAGAGGCACGTGACGATAAAAGAACACATGGACAAGAGAAAACAGTCCTATGGTGAAACACAGGAAAATCCAATTAACTGGAATGAAAAATTAAATGCCATGACAGTGTTAAAAAAAGTGGAAAGGTTGCTCTGGGAGACTTTGAAGTTTCCATCTTTGGAGGCATTAAAGGCTTGTTTGTGCAAAGCTCTGAAAAACACGATTTAGATAGATCAGGTTTGAGTGAAGTGTAGGACTAGGTGACCTCTGAAAGTCCCTTACAAACTAAATTATTCCATGGTCAGTCAGTTCTGTGTTATTGATTCATGCACTAAGGAACTATTTAAGGGGCTTCTGTAATTCTGCATATTTTCCTCTTCAGTTGAAAGTCTCCATGTTGCTGTAACATCATCACAAGTGAGTGAAACAGAGAGATCACCAGAGGAAAGCACTGAGGAATTAAGTGTGAAGCAGAGATTCACTGCCAATGAAATATTGGAATCTGTTCCAGGTGGTGAGTAAAATTTGGTGCTTTTACATCTTTAGAGTGCTAAAATAATTGATACTGAATCAGTTTTTTGGAAAGTCTTCATGGAGTAGGACAGAATCAATAGAAAATAATGTAATAAAAGTTGTGTTGGGCAAATGCTCAGGTAGTGTAAATTGTTTTATAACTTCATTGAAAGTACACTTTCATGTCATTGTTGTTCAGCTCTGCATCAAGTGTGTATTGCAATATAGGCCATTCCTTTTTGTCAATTCTTTTTGAAAACCTGGGTTGATATTTCAATAATTTCAGCTACAAAGGGTAGCATTAATTTCTCACAACAAAATTGCTAATAAAGTTGTGTAAAAAACATTGCTACAGAGCACTTGTAGTGTTACAGTTACACTTATCCCCAAACTTTCATAAATGAAATATTGCTAATTTGTAAGGTAGAAAAACTGGATTTTGCCATGTGTGCCATCCTGGCTAGCAAATTTGTTTTTCCCCAGCCTAGGATCCATTATGTAACTACAAACTATAAAAATCATTTTCTTCTCATCCTCAGTAGCTGTAAAAAAACCCATGTGCTTTGTTTTTCTAGTCAGGATATGCTTTGACACCTTTCTTTTGCATTTTCTTGGGGCTTTATTTGTTAGATGCAGAAAGAAAAGAAATTGAAGGATCACCAGAAATCAATCTCAGTGTTGAAAAGGAAATGGCAGGTGCCAATCTTGAGGATAAGGTATTGTAACCAGTTTTTCTTCCTGCACTGCACACAGCAGTCTGGGCACTGTGCATATACATGGTATTCAAATTTTTTATGGGGAATTTCACTCAGATCCAGATAATTCAGTCTAACAGAGGTCATTGCAATTAATAATAAAATTTCAAAAAGCAGTCATAAACAATCCAAGCACAGAATGGTTTTCCTGCAATGCTGAAGATCAGTGAGTTGTAAAAACAGGCAATGTTTTCAAACTGCTTGGATGGGCTGCTTATGAGCCTGGGTCTCTACTGTCATCATTCCACAGATGCATACCTGTGGAGCTGACAGTAGTATTCCCTCTACTCCCTCCTCCTGTTCACAGGATAGTGAAAGTCTCCTGCAGTGACAGAGTCCTCAGCTAATCCAAGGAAGACTTGTAGACTGGAAGAACTTCGTCCTGAGAACAAGATAGGGTGGATGTTATTACACCAGCTTGCTTCAATTTTAAATCAAAACAAATCGGAGCATTTAGAGAACAGAAGAGAAAGTGCCCGTTTTGCCAAGTCCTGCAGCTGATAAACAAATCTGGGGAGAAAAGCAGAACCAAAAATCAGTTCTGGACAAAACTAGGAATGACAAGTTTTAGGTAGCAACAGAGTGTTGGAATAAGCAATGTGAAATACTGTGTGGAAATAAAGTGAACCCTAATAGTGTAGTTCTTAGGTGGGGAATAAGAATCACAAAAGGAATAAAGGGAAGAGACAAGAATATGAGACACAGAACTTGAAATGGAAAGAAAACTTTGCTTGAAAGTTTAGCATTAACATACTGTGTTTGCATCAGGTCTGAAAGAGGGCTTGTGTGCCTGAAACCTTGTTTGTTTGTTTGTTTGTTTTCTATATTGGGAATACTTGTTTGTTTGTTTTTTATGTGGAGAATACTCTTGCTAGTATACTAACCTCTCTGTAACCTCACCTTATGCTTAGCTCTACCTCATCTTACTTATCAGACTGCTGATAGAAGGGAGCAGGAGGAAGAATGTGAATGGAAGAAATTGTCTGAAAATAAAAGTCCAAGTGAGGGAGCAGAGAATCTAGGTGAAGAGGAATAGAACCTAGGGAGGGTAGAGGAGCTCAGATATAGCCCATTAAAAATTGCAGTAGCTCCACATAAAAACTTTGCCTTTGGGGTTAAAGAGAAGGTGGAGCCAGGCTTTTCTCAGAGGTGCACAGAAAAAGGATGAGTGTCCAAGATTACAAGTTGCAGCAAGGGAAATTCTGAGGGTATACAAGGAAAAAAAAAACAGTGCAAGGATGAACAAGGAGCAATGTTTGTCCAAAGATATGGGGGTCTCTACCCTTGGAGGTTTCCTGGATTTGACTGGAGAAGGCCTTTGGCAACCTCCTCTAACTTTGAAGCTATGCCTACTCATAAAGCTGGGGGGTCTGCATCCAACTCTTCCACCTGTAGTCATTATCCTATTATTTATGGCCTACTATTTGGGCAAGGCATTTATCACACTCTCTGATACCATGTCAGAATCAGACTTACCAGAAGGTGGCAGAATGAGCAAAGAAAAGAGGGAAGGCAAGGGCTTTCCAGGGAGGTGTGTGTGCAGTCCCAGGCTTGTGGATGTCAGCTCTGGACTCAGCCCAACCAGCTTGGGAAAACAGGAGCTGGACAGGGAGGCAAGAGCTCCCAGCTTGGAGGTGAGAGGCTGACTAGATGCTGGAAAGAAGAGCATTGTCTCTGCAACATCAGGGGTCTCCAGCTGTGAGAGGTGATTCCCATCTTGTCTCCCCTGCTCCTGCCTTGTGAGTGTCTCTCCAAAGCACAGTGCAGCCTGCCCTGGAGTCTGACCATCCTCATCTCTCTGAACCAAGGTGATCAGGAACAGTGGCAGAGAGGTGGTGGTGGCCTTCAGCACAGTTAAACACCTGAAATTTCTGCTTCACTCCTAGCTGGACTTGCATGGCATGGGCCAGCTCAGCTAAACCTGTCACAGCCTCATGACCTAGCACTCAAGTGGAGCTGCAGTGAGGGGACCATGGGCACTGGGACTGGCCACTTGCCACTCCTTGGTCAAGCCAATGCCAGATAAACCCCCCTGTGCACATCTGTTTTCAAGTTAAAAAGGGTTTGAAAACCTGATAGAAACCCTGCCCTTGTTCAGTGTGCAGGCTCTCCTTTGTACACTCTTCCTCACCCTTCCAGCATTACCTTCTTTCTCTCTCTCGGCCCTGTGCTGCCTCCTTACCCACTGCTCACCATCCTTCCAGCTAAGGAAGGGCAGAGCAATCTTGAGTTCATCCTTGTGCTGCACAGAGACATCCCTGCAAAATCCTCTGCTTTCACAGCAGAGCTGAGCTTTTCTATGGCTTGTGGATGCAGTGAGGAGGAGGTGAAGAGGTGGAGGGGGAATGGAAGGAAATACTGCAGAGAGATAATGAGAGAAAGAGTAGAGGAGGAAATGATGCAGCTGGTACTCCCTGTGCCCCATGGGTGTCTGTGTTGGGTTGTGTTTAGGGGGCTGGTCTTTCTCATTTTCATTTTCAGTTATTGCATCTAAATGTAGCAGATGCTTTGCTCTCTGCGGTGGAAAATGAGACTCAGTAGAGAACTTAAAGAGAATCAGAGAGAAAACAAATATTCCCCAAACTCCCCTCTGCTTCTTTGGAAAAAAAAAAAGAAAAAAAAGAAAGAAATAGAAAAATCATACAGGAAGTCTTTTCAGCATAATCTCAGAAGGGATTGTGTTTGAAACAGCCCCCACCATTTCATCTTATCTTTCTCAGAGGAGCTGTTCTTCATGCTGAAGGGATTATGGGTAGCTTCACCCCATAAATTTAGAGAGCTTCTTAGGAAAAGGGAGCAGGATGAAAAGTGTGAAGCAGCTGTGCCTTGCTGCAGAGGACAGTGGTGACCATGCTGGTGCCTTTTGTGGAGTGTACTGGGCACAGCATCTCACAGGGCATATAAGGCATTTTTTGTAATCCACTAACTTGACTTCTTGCTAGTTTCTAAGTACTTTATTATCTCTGGTTTTGAAGTGTTTTGTGCTGTTTCATCCTGCTGTAAGTAATCTAAACCCACTGTGCTGTATATACAGAAGTCTGGTTACTGTGTTCCAAAATTGTCAGGTAAACAAAGAATGAATTGAAATGTCTTTTCTGTGTAGCATTACTCACAAGGAATTAAAACCATGAATGAAATAGTTTTATTTGTACAGTTGTGTTCAGAATCTCTAGTAATGTCCATGGAAACTTCATTATTGATGAATTATTAGTCTTCATAGATTGTTGCTTCTGTCTTTTTCATACACCCACATAAAGGGTTGGCTCAGTACACATTTTCCAGCCATATGTCCTCATTAGTTTTTTAAAAAATATTACCTAGATGATACAATTTTAACATTTAAAACAACTTTTTAAAGCTACATGTGTTTATTTTAGGGAGGAAGTATGAATTTTTCAGGATCTACAGGGACAGAGGTGAGTTAGTTTAAACCTCAGACAGAACACAGTAACTATTTTGTTAACAGTGGCCAAACCTTTGAAAATCCTTCTCTTTTATTTTCTAGATTGTACAAGCAATCCAGAACTTAACCCGTCTCTTATACAGCATGCAGGTGACTACTCCACTACTAACTTTGTAGAGTAATTAATTAGTCCTAATAATTTACATCAAAGATTTGTTTTCATGTTGTCCTGCTTTTTAGACATTATGTTAATTGATACTGATCTCTACTGACTGTTGCATAAGTTGTCACAGGATATAGTTTTATTCTACATCAGTGGTAGGTTTCTTTCAAGAGCTGAATAATACTCACCTGCTTAGAGATCAGACCCTCCTCCCAAAAGGGGATGTCTGTACAGTCCAAAAACCTAGCAGGAAAGTAAAATGATGACTCTACTTGAACTGGTGTCATTCCACATATAGATTTCAGAAATTATAGTTCAAAAAATTGAAAAAAAAATTGTATTTTGATTAGACTGTTCTCCTGGCTAGTAGTAAGCAGTAACTTTGCCAGGTAGCTCAGGCAGCAAACTCAAGCCATTTTAGAGGCTTAAATCTCCCTTATTTTGTATATTCTGTAGCGACTTAGTAGGAAGTGTTTGCCTCTTTTATGCTTAGTTTGAATGTCTTAACTTCTTCTCATTTAGCTACAGTTTTACAATTCTATTTTTAAATGTTTCATTTAAGTGTACTTAATTTTTAGACCTTAGCATATTTCATAATAATCGTGCAAACCTTGGGCTTAGAAATTAAGTGTATTGAAGCAATGCAAAAGCAAAAATAAAAATCCTGTAATTGGGGCAAAATTTTTTGAGTAATTGAAAAACAAATAAGGACAGTAAAGTAAGGTTTAGGATCATGCCTTAATTGCTCAGACCATGAATGGGCAGTCAGGTGCTGAGAAAAAAGCAGAGGGTCTTGCGCTCTTTACAAATCACTGGAACTGACTCAATACTGGGGGAAGAGTCAAGGAAAGCGCAAATGGCACATTGCATGAAGTTAAAAACTTTCTGGGGTGGACAGCTCAGGACAGTGAGGCTTCATGAATTCTCTGGGAAGGTCTGCTGAAATAGATTCCCATGTCAGCTCTTGAACACAGGCAGTGCAATAAGTGCCTCAGCACTTGCTTTTCTTTCTTCTTAATCCCAGCTGTTTGGTTTTTTTGCGTTATTGGAGGATGTCACAACCTTTAATGCAAACAGTGTCACAACAGTCTTGTGAAGGATGGAATTTGGAGCTCTCAGCTGTAAAATAGGAACATCAAACCTGAGACTATTCTACTGCAGGTTTATGCTTGCACTGACACTCTGTCAGGTGCATGTAGTGGTGCAGTCCTGGTGACAGGGCTCTGTTGGCAGGTGCCTGTAGGACTGATGTTAGTTGGGCTGCAATGTTGTGTGTTAGCAAGGAGAGCCATAAAGTCAGAGTGAACTCTGCTGGAAACAATACAGTTTTATGTGGATAAGGCACAGCTGTGTTAGGAACACTTGGGTGAGCGTAGCATTCCCAATGCCTTATTGCCCTCTTAAACCATGAAATACCATTTTTTTCCTGTCTGACAGAACAGGACCCCAGCTGTAATTGAAGTGCACATGCACAGCTGTAACATAAACATGTCTAATAACACTAAGTGTAAACCAGAAGCTTTGTTAAAAATGCTTTAAAAAGCTGAGTTTTATTTTAGAAATACCTCTACGTGAAGGCGCTATCAGACAATTTTCTCTATGTGCTTGAAGGGGAACCTCCAAAAAAGTTGAAGCATTTTTATATAATGAAAAACCACAGAAACAGATTAATGCTGTTATTTAAACATTTGTTAATTTTGTTGTCTAGGCAGCATTGGCTATCCAGGACAGCCACAGAGAGCTCCACAGGCTACTACTGCAAGAGAACGAGAAGACCAGCCGGAGCCAGGGCTCTCGGCTCAACCTCGTCCTGGAGCAGGAGAAATTCCGGAATCTGGAAAAAACGAGGGGGGAACGGNNNATCTGGAAAAACAGAGGGTGGAACTGGCCGACACACACAAACTGAGGCAGCAGTTCCAGCAGGAGCAGCAGCGGTGGCTGCGGGAATGTGACCAGCGGCAGCGGGAGCAGGAGGAGAGGGAGGGCCGGCTGGGGCAGCGGGAACGGGAGTGCCAGTGCCAGGAGGAGCTGCTGGAGCAGAGCCGGCAGGGGCTGGCGCTGCAGCTGCAGGAGTACCAGCAGAGCCTGGAGAGGCTCCAGGAGGGCCAGAAAATGGTGGAGAGAGAAAGAGACAGTGTGAAAATGCAGAAGAAGCTCATGTGGCACTGGAAGCACGGCCAGCAGAACAGCCTGCTGTCACGCACAGGGGACTATGAGGTTTGTGCTTCCCCGTTGTGATTATGTCCCTGACTGCATTCCTAGAGGGCTGCCTTAATGGATAGACCAGGATGTCTGGGTTTTGTTGATTCTTAATGTAGTGAATGAGCATGTGGGAAGCTGAGATTCAGGCATATTCAATCGTTTTCTTTGAATCTCATGAAGTTCAAGCAGGGAAAGTGCAAAGTCCTGGCCCTGGGAAGGAGCAACCCCATGCATGGGTAGATGCTGGGGATCACCAACTGGAAATCAGCTCTACAGCTACCTGAAAGGAGGTTGTAGCAAGATGGGAGTCAGCCTCTTTTCCCAGGCAGATAGTAAGAGGACAAGAGGAAGTGGCCGTGGCTGTGACACGGAAGGTTTGATTTGGACATTGGGAAGAATTTCTTTGCTGAAAGGGTAGTCAGGCATTGAAACAGGCTGCCTACAGAGGTGGTGGAGTCACCATCCCTGGAAGTGTTCAAAAAGCTACTGGACACGGTAGTTAGTGGTATGATTTGGTTGATGTGATGGCGATGTGTTGGGTCAAAGGTTGGACTCAATGCTCTTGGAGATCTTTTCCAGCCTTTGTGATTCTATGATTCTGTGAAAAGACATCGTTACGATTCAGGATGGCTCATGTAACGACGCATAGAACTCTGATTTCTTCAGAGGGCTTATAGCAAAGTTTCCTTTTATAGACAGATTCTTTTTATACAGTGTTTTTATACCATGTTTTGGTACAATGAATAGGATTGGTCCTTGAGGGCATCACCTTTTTATAAACAACTCTACCAGTAAACAAGCTGGAAAAACACCAGGTGTCAGGAGGAGGATATCTACAAGGTTGTTTTGGGTTCCTCCTTATGATTTCCCA
>VXBB01018241.1:141588-155709 GCA_013399915.1 Illadopsis cleaveri | reverse complement strand
TCCTTATGATTTCCCATGCCAGACAGAGAAGAGTTCTATCCTTGGTTTTCTCCAGGAAAATCTCCAGGCTTTAAGATTCTGCCTGGAGCCTAAGATTCCATGTTCTGACTACTGTCAGTTCCCACAAAAAGGACCTGGGAGTCCTGGTGTAGAACATGAGCAAACAGTGTGCCCTTCTGTGAAGGTGACACATAGCCTCCAGGGCTGCAGTGGGCAAAGTATTGCTAGTATGTCAAATGAGGAGATGGATCCTTCCTCTCTGCTCTGGATGCAGCTGCAGCCTGGCTCCCCCAGTACAAGAAAGGCATGGAGCTGTGGGATGGAGAGGAGGGAGAGACAGGAGGATGAATGCCAGGTGAAGTGCAAGGTGGACAGGAGGATGAATTTCTGGTGAAGTGCAAGGTGGACAGGAGGATGAATGTCTGGTGAAGTGCAAGGTGGACAGGAGGATGAATGTCTGGAGAAGTGCCTGTCTGAGAGGTAGGGACATCATCTCTCCAGTAAGGAAAGACTGAGACTGTTCAGCCTGGAGAAAAAGTGGTCCCTTTTCTTCTTATTAATGAGGGTTCCTTTTAATGCATAAAAATACCTAAATGGAGGTTCTAAAGGAGATAGAGGCAGATTCCTTCCAGTGGCTCCCAGTGACAGAACCAGAGGCAATGGGCACAAACAGAAACACAGAAGATTCGTTTTGAACCTCAGAAAACTTTTTTCTTGTGAGGGTGATGGAGCCCTGGCACAGATTGCCCAGGGAAGTTGTGGAGTCTCCATCATTGGAGATATTCAAAAGCCACCCAGACATCATCCTTGGTAACTATCTCTATGTGGCCCTACTTCAGCAGGAGGGTTAGACCAGATGTCTTCTGGAGGTCCTGTCCAACCTCAACCATTCTGTGATTTTAAGCTGGATACTTACAAAACCCAAATTAGGCAGATGTTTATTATATTGACAAGACAGAAATTATAAATATGAGAATCTCTGTTTTATTCTGCTTTGCTGCCGTGTTTGTAAGATACATTGTGTCTCTGCATCTTGTAGGAAAATTAAATTATTGTAATGTTTAAACATATAAAGCACTTCATGAAGTTTTTGGTTGCTGTTCTTTTTCTGGGACCATTGTCTCCAGGAAGGAAAAGGTGCACCTCCAGGAGTAACAAATACCAGGCTCTGGTGGACCCCACATATCAGGCCCTGCTTTCCTGTTCCCTGAAACAACCAGCCCCCTAGGGGAGGAGGTTGGTGTGTGGCTCCTGACAGTATAAATCCTTGGAGATGCTTATTGTCTGGGGGTGCAATTTAAAGTAGTCCCAAAGCTGCTTAAGTGTTTAATACTAAAAATGATTAAGTTTTTGTTGAGGGTGAAGGATGCAGTCTGGCTCTGAACTCAGCTGTCTGGGTGCTCACCTGCCAGGTAGGTTCTCATCTCTAATACCTACTTGATGGGTGTGGCCTTGATTTCCATAACTGTTCTCCAAAGCACTTGAAAATCAACAAGTTTTGTCTGGCTTTTCCACATATGGAAAGCTCACTGACCCAAACAGCTTTTTTTTCCCCCCTCAGGTTCTCATTTTCAAAAGAAAATCTGTAGAGCCTTTCTTCAAGACATCACCTCCATAGTTCTTCAGCTGGCAATTCACCCATAACAGGAAGAGACCCTTTGGCAACTAAGATTGTGCCTGGTTGAGGGGGTAAAGGATTGGCCTCTGACCTCCCCCTTTTCATCCAGCTTTTGTGAACACCATGTGAACCTGACTTACCCATAAATGCTTGCTAGCCCAAACAACAAAGACACTTTTTACTAGTATAGCATGTGCTGAAGTTTTGACTTGTTTGGCAGTGCTTAAGAAGTGGATGATAAAACCAAAACTGAAATTGCCCATCAGCTTTAGTGGATGTGACTCCTGAAGTCTTCCAAGGAGGGGAAGTTGAAGGATAATAGTCTGATACAGGGATATCAAGACTGCACAGAGAGGCAAAATAATTAAATGCTAAGTGTCAGAGTAGTGTAGTTTTTGTAATCTAATATTTTATTTGTAAGGCTACTTGACTTTTTTTTTTCAAGTAGACTACATGGCTTTCAATCCATCCAGACCTTAAGACTGTCTTTCTCCCATATTTCCATTGCCATACTTCTTGCAGCAGTGGAACAATGTTTTTTTGTTAAAAAACACTGTTTTTTAACAGTGATTGTCAGTCAGCTGGTATTCCCAGCCCAGTGTTTTTGTGTTACACTCAACCTAGATAGTTTTGTGTGACCAAACAATACAGTAACTCACTCTAATACTCCTTTTTTTTTGGAGGGGGTGAGATTTGCCTTAATAAACACCTGCAGACAAAGAGTCTGCAGGAGTTGCATTTTCTGCCTTTGGGAGCCATGACTTGCTTGCTAAATCTGTTTGCCATCCCCATTTTGACTGCTGCAGCCCAGTTCTCTGTGATTGCCTGTCTGTGTGAGGTACAGGGTTATTTCTGGATTGCAGAGTACACAGATTTACATATGGGATGTGGTACCTTGTTGAGCCATGAGGGAAAATATTAACCCTCTGGAAGTAGGTCAGCAGAGCTCAATGCACCCCAGTTAGTGGTCCTTTTTGATCTTTTACTTTGCAGTTATTGCTTCTTTCAAGGTGAGATAAGACCAGATCTGCTAGGTTATCACTGTTTATTCCTGAGTGCACATCAAATTTAATGTGTTGTGAGGTTAGCTTCTGGCAGATTAGATGACTATTTGCTACAAATCCCCACTCTGTCTGGCAGTTAATTTTCTGCATCCTGGTATGAGGATTCTTCAGGATGGTGCTCATAGTCATACACTTTAGTTTTACGTAGTGAGAAGCAGAATTTGGACTCCATGATTCTTATCCAAGAATCCAACCCTTCCATCTTGACATGCTCTGTGATTCTCTGGTTCTGTTACTTGACAAAGGTGAAAATACAATTCTCTGTTTTGTTTTTTGTTGTTTTTTTTCCCCTTCTGCAGATAATGGGACATAATCAATTGGACAGCTTGCATGGTGAAAATGCATTCTACTTCAATGAAGCTGTAGTGTGTGTGTCTCTAAGCAGAATGAACAGATCAGATTCTTCTCTCATTTATGAGGATGGTGTCTATGGGATGAATATCTCAAATTCTGATGTAGCAGAGACTAGTGAAAATCAGGTGGACCCCAAAATGGACACTCCTTGTCAGCCAGCATTAACTAGTGCACTGTGGAAATCCACTGGTCCTTACCAGCAGATGTCTTTTTCCTGCAAAAGCAACAAGCATAATGGTAAAGAACGCTTTATTTAATTAAGAAGTGGTACAGGCAGTCTGTCCCCTCTCTGGCTGAATAGTCCTAGGAACAAAGACAGCTTGGTAGTGGTGGAAGCAATGGAGTTTGATAAAACAGTTGCATGATTCTTTGCAAAATTTTTTATGATAGGTGAGAAAATAAGAAGAACAGAAATACAGAAAATTACTGAAAAACCCCACAGAACTCCTTTTTGTGTCTGCATAATAGCACTCAGAATGTGTTTTTCTCTTAGTATTTTCCCAATGCTTTTCGACCTTTTTTTTGCAAGCAGAAACCATTCTTTTTTGAGTGCATTTTATTGACTGTTTGAGAACATATGTGCATTACTTGATGATTTCTGGTTAGAATAGCTTTTGATTTAATGTCTTAGAATGATAATCAGTGTTCAAACACCCTTCTCTTGCCTCATTGAAGAATGAAAATATCTTGAAAGATACGTGGACAGACAATTGTATCACTTCTAAGGAGTAATATAATCTTTGAAATAAGTTAAATTAACAACTCTTAACTGCATTACCTTTCTTTATTCTTGCATTTTACCAGTACCCCAAAGATACATAGGCTGCATGGCAGTTACTGAGTGTGGCTACCAAAATGAGTGGAAAGAGGCTGCCTATCTGAGCACTGCATGCACTGAAAATTCCTCTAAGGTCCTAAAAACTTAGGAGAAACACTAAACTTTCTGGGTTTTATTTCTCATTTTTCACAGTATGAGTTTTGATCTAACTTCTTTCATTAGTGTTGATTGTAGACCAGGTTGTAAAAACGTAACAGCTAAACGTCTTGGGGGCCAACTGTTCATTTTTGGAGAAAGAGATTAAATAATCTGGTGGGGTTTTCTGCACAATTGTGAAATTTAGGACATGTGGCGTGTCAATGCTGCAGCGGTGCCTGAGCTCCCATTTTTCTGCAGTTGGCAGTGCAGAATAACTTCTCACACCACCTTCATGCAGGTCAGGTCACAGCAAAGACCAGTGGACAGCAGAATTAGGAGTTGAAAATATACACAGGTACAATGGTTAATTGTCTTACATCCATGATTAGGGAACTTGCTCCTTAGTACTCCTTGTAATATATTAAACAGATCCAGTACAGCTTTACTAGTAATTGGTATGTGGATTGCCAAAATAGCATGTAATATTATCAAAGGAAGGGCAGGCTAGTCACATCACCACAATCAGCAAACCAAGCTGATTACTAAAAGAGATTAATATTTCTAAAAATGCCTAAATAAGTAGCCTGGTGAAACTCGTTCTAGTTTGACTGAGGTTGTCATTTTAGTTATAGGTTAGCTAAGCTAGTGGAAATTTGAAAAGGAGCACACATGTGGGTTTAAACCTCTCAAAAGTGGCTTAGCTTGCACTGGCAAACATACAGATAGAAGCTAACCAGGATGCTTTCTGTAGAGCCCACATGAGAGCATCTTTTTTAATTAAACTGGCTTATACCAGTTTAATTGCACTGATTCTAAGATATGTTGGTGGAACTTTTGTGTCTCAAGACACAACGGACCAGCTTTGTGTTCAGCTGTTGTCAATGCATGCTGTGTAGACATCCTTATCCTGCCCTGGTTAACAGGGCACCAAGACAGTCCCAGCACTCCTGGGGACAAGCTCTGGCTACAGAGCCTGCCCAAGAGGCCAGTGTCAATCTCTCTGACCAAGCTGTGTTGGCAAAATAATGCAGTTACTGCCTGGGTGGTGCCACAAATGTGGAAGCAAAGGAGGGAAGCAAATCCTTGGAGCATTCTGATGGTTCAGGGGATGCTGTGTGAAGCCTACCACTGCACTGCTGGAGCAGGCAGGGCTGGAAGCCTCCCCCCAGAGAGATGGGACATCACATTCCACAGCTGCATTTGTGGTGACAGAAGGTGACAAGAATTTTATGCTCTGATCATGCAGTGCATGAGTCTGCATGATTCTGTCTTGCTTCTGTCTTGCATCAGGACCACTGTACAGGGAGGGACTGGGGAGTGAGAAGGATGCTGAACTTCCCCAGGGGACTCTCTGCACATGGAAATGATGAAAATCACTTGTTCCTAAGCAATGTCAATCAAATCAAACAATGCAAACATTTCATAGTAGGAAACTGATTTCCTTTCTCATGAAAAAGGAAATTTTGGTCATATTTTCTTGCCCAGAGAGTTTAGCAGTGTAGCAGAAAATCTCCAACCTTGTGCCTCCACTTTCTGACATCTCTGCAGGATATAGTCAGTTCCAACCACTTTGAAGGAAGATCAACTCAAATGCAGCGAGGGAAAGAACTTAATAGTTAGCTGAAATCTTCAATATTTTCATGTGGATGAATGTTTCATGGCATTTTCATGCATTTTTCATGTCTTTTCCAACTAGCTTTGTGTATAAAGTCTCATAATCATCTTTGAAAAAAACATTCTTAAATATTTAGTCAACATAGAACTAAGAAACAAATACTGGGTATGGTTTGCTGCATACAGCCATGTACCACATACATACATGGCCAGACCAAATATATAGTTAAAGTTTTGTGTGTACACAAAAAGAATTTCTTGGGTTTGATCAACTTTCCCAGAATTATTAGGCATTTTGAAAGAAGTCGGCTCTGTCCAAAAAAAATCCCTTCAATTTTTAAAGAGAAGCACCATCTAAACTTGTTTCCAAGGAGTTAATCACCATATGTTAAGTACTATTCAATTAAGCTTCATAAATATACAGAAATGGAAATGGCTACATTACTCCAGTGCATAATTTTCCATTCATATTTCCTAAGGTAAGACATAGGTCTCTTCACATAGCTAACATCATGATTATGTATCATTGCTTTATGTGTATGGGAGGGAACTTTAATAAAAGACCTTCAGGCAAGTTCCCACAAAGCTGAAACTGGCATAAGCAACCTCATGAGAAAAGGTGTGTCAGTCAACAGGAGGAAAATATGATGGAAAGAAAAATGTGTTAATGCTTTACAGTAATGGTTATGAAATTATCTGCATGAAAGAAGCAAGTACTTTGGCTAATTAGGAAGGAGGGGAAGTATAGGTTTTGTGTCAGACTAGACTGAGCATTGCATAAATTAGTCTTGCATTTAATTGACATGTCAGGTTAACTAGCCAAAATGATGCCTAAGGATTTACCTATGGATTCAGCTCTTTGATTTCAGGAATCAGTGCAATTTTAATTCTTTTAAGCTTTGAAGTGAACAGCGTTGTTGCTGCTGCTACCTTAACTTCATTTATTCAGACTTTGCAGCTACAGAAATAGAATTGAGAAGTGATTGATCTGGAAAACCGCTGAAACTTGAAAGTGGGAAGGTTTTACCTCAGACATTTAGTATGAAGGCTCTATATATGTGATGCAGTGAAAAATATTGTTTAAATCTTTATGAGAAACATAGGAAAACCTGTGATCTTCATAAACAGCCAAATGCAAACCCAAGGAGCAAAAATAGGACTCTATTTGACTAATATAATTTCATTCTTTTTTAAAGGACAGAAATTTGTACATGTATGCATATAAGCAAATTAGATAGTTTGATTTTGGAAAAATAATTCATTTATAGTGGCTTTCATCAAAGTAAGCGGTTTCTAGAGATGTAAAACATTTCATTTGCAACAGAAAAAGCAAAAATTCCAGAAACAATGTGTAGTATCCTATAACTCCATATAGTTTATATGAAATTTCCTTCCTATTCCTTAAGGCAGATTTTGCTGATGGTGATTACTCTGTTGAGCCTGTTCTTAAAACTGTGTATCAGATTCATTTGCTTTGGTTTACCATTGTTGATTTAGATGGCATTTAGAACAGTCCATTTTTTGCCTGTGTGCTGGTCGGCATGGGGCTGTGTTTTGGATTTGTGCTGAACTCAGGGTTGATAATACAGAGATGTTTGTGTTACTGCTGAGCAGGGCCTGCACAGAGCCAAGGCCTTTTCTGCTTTTGGTACTGCCACACTGGGGAGGGGACTGGGGGTGCCTGGGAGGAGACACAGCCAGGACAGGTGACCCCAAGTGACCAAAGGGATATTCCAGACCATGTGGCACCAATCTCAGTGTATAAAGTGGGGGAAAGAAGCAGGAAAGGGGGGGACATTTGTGGTGATGACATTTGTCTTCCCAAGTAACCATTGTGTGTGATGGGGCCCTGCTCTCCTGGAGGAGGCTGAGCACCTGCCAGCTCATGGGAAGCACTGAATTAATTTCTTGGTTTGTTTTTCTTGTGTGTACAGCCTTTGCTTTCCCTATTAAACTGCCTTTTTCTCCACCCATGATTTCTCCAGCTTTTACACTTCTGATTCCCTCCCTGATCCTTTTTGTAGGAGAGTGAGCAAGGGGCTGTGTGGGGCTTGATTTCTGGCTGGGGTTAAACCACCACTAAGGCTACCTTAAGCAACATAAGCTCTGGCATAATGACATTACATGAAAGTACCAGCTCTATGTTTGTATCAGGGAGGCTGATAACAATAGGGCTGGCTCTTTTCTCGTGCTTGTGTTAAGGTGAATTTGTTGCAGTCAGGAGAGATATAATACACAATGTAAAACTGATGCAAGTGTGATACAAAACAGGTGAAATACGCTTTGCAGTGCAGCGTTAAAAAGCCGTCTGAAGTGGTACAGGCTGTTTGTCTATGCTGCCAGCTGGAGACTGGATTTTGGCAAGGAGCAAACCTCAGTAACTCAGGGCCTTATTCAGATAGCATAGCTACTGCTGCCCGTGCTGGAGGTGGCTGATGGGGTCCCATGTTGAGGACTTTGTTAAGTAAGGTTTCTTTCATCACTTGGAACCTGGTAAATAATGATTAGCAACACCCCCAAAAAAGTCACCACAGTTCTGCATATGTGATCGTTGTGAGTTAATTTTTATATTGCTGTTGCTGAAATCACTCCTTCTGAGTACATCTGATTTTTCTGAGCTGGGACATAACTGTGTCTCATACACAGTTTTTAAGAGCATCCTTTGGAGTCAGTGGCAAGCCAGACCCTTACCACCTGCACCACCTGCAGAATTGCATGTGAAGATATGTTTCCACCTATTTTTTTCTGGTATGTCTAATAATATTTTTAATAGTGCCATTTTTTTCACTGTCCAATACACAGTGAGCAAATTCTTTCTGTTTTTCCTAAGATGGAAATTTTTAAAAAGCAAAGGATGATATGACCCATGGAGCTCCCAGTTTGTCAGGGAGCTTCCTGAGCATTGTGTGATATTTTGAGCTACTTTAATTTTTTTTTTTAAATTGGGTAGATGCCACACTGAAAACAATTCCAAATTGATTTTTCTGTGTTCAACATATCCCTACTGCTCGAAGTGTGGATGGCTACGCAGGTAAGCATAGAGCCCATTCAGTGCTCAGTGTAAGTTTTAATGAGAATAAAATTAAATGGAAATATATAAGAATATGAAGCTGAGCAACATCAGCACCATCATCTTCCAAGTTCAAAATCTCATTAATTCATTAGAACAATTAAGCTCTTACTTTTGACTCTACAACAGAAAACAGCAAATTTGCCTCTTTTCCACACCAAAAATCACTGATTTTCATCCTCTGCTGAAAGACTTCCATGTATCTGAGATACTTGGTGGAAATGAATCAGAGAGGAAGTGGTTTTTTCAATCTTAGGAATGACACTGCTGTTTGTTTAAAGCAAATGGCAGAAGGGAGTAAATCACATGGCAGTGTGACATCAAAGTGAAAAATATGTCATTATATGTCATCTGCAATTAGTATATTTTGAGTAACACTTGCTTTTCACTTCTCTGGCAGTCAGATTTTGTTGTTCTGTTACTGATTTCCTCATCTTAAAACACTTTTCTTATTTCTGAAAATAACCACAGTAGATGAAGCACTATAAAATAACCCTTTAATTAAGGCAGCTAATGATATTCTGGTTTTATTTTGTACATTAATGTAAGTAATGCCTATCCTGTGTAATGCCTGTCTGATTTTATTATTTCTATTATTTTCTCCCTTAGAGTTCATTCATTTGCTGAGGGAAATTTAAAGTAGTCCACATCATTAAAGTTATGAATGGAGTAAAAGAGATTGCCTGCCCCTGTCTTTTGAGGTACCACTGGTGTTGGTGTAACTCTACAGACCACATTCAGGCTTTCATGGGCTGCAGACTTATTAAACAGCAACAGGATGATGTCTGAATCTTTCTCATTTTTCTCACACTTATGGTTCCGCCAGCTTCAGTGAGTGGTTTGTGGAGTCGGTGTCAATGAATTTGGAATTGTGTGGATGATCCCCCTTTATATGCAGATTTATTCTTTACTTAGATTGGGTTTTTCCAGTAGGTAGAGGTTTCAGGGAAGGAGAGGGATCATGAAAGGAGAACATTTCCATGGGCAGAGGGTTTTTAGCCAGACAATTGTTTTATAGTGAGTTGGATCCTGGAATCCAGCTCAGGGATGTGCAGAGATGTGACTTGGATAGCAAGTCTGCAGGGAAAGAGGTGATCTCTTATGAACAGGGCCACAAAACAACTGTCTTGCTTGTTGTTTGATGTCAAGAAGTTTCCTTGGGATGTCTTTGTTTTCCTTGGGAAATGCTCTCTGTGGGTGGAGACCTGGCTGCAGTGCCCTGCTTTAGTACATTAAAATATTTTGTATATATTTTGTAGTGAAGTTAGAGCCTGAAATAGATGCACTACTGTAAATAAATGATTCATCCTAATAGCTGCGAGAAGCTGTTTATGGATGATCAAATTTTGCAAGGTACTGAGTATGCCAACACACCCTGTAAAACCATGTGGCTGAATCATCAAGTGGATCTGTCTGGCTTATTCTGAAAAGTTCAATCTCATTTAAATTATTTAGTATAATACTTTACGTATTCCAAGACATGGCCTGTAGCATGTTGTACAAAAATAATGAAGTGTTAGTAATATGAAACCTCTTCAGCATCATCTGCTGTTAAATATTTATTAGGACACTGGGGAAGATTGTCTGTCTTCTGCTGGCATTCATAAAAGGAGCACCCAACTGCCTTCCAATAAATTTCATTGGCTGTTGCCAAACTGCTGGAGGAGATTTCATGGAGTATCTTGCTAGATGCTGCAGAAAACTTTCTTTTGGGTGTAAATCTTTAGTGGGGCAGTAGAGAGAAGGAGCCTTGGTGGTGATATGGAACTTTGTTATAGTTTAATCAAATGGGAAGACTTCCAACAGTCACCTGCTGAGATTCCTTGAGTGTTCCTTGGAAGTCTGATCAAGAACTGAAACATAAATGATAAAAAAAAATAGATAGGCCTTTTCTGTATTTGTTTAGGGTCTGTTGTAGAAAAATTGAACCCATGTACTTTAAAAGTCATTGAATATATTCCATATGATAGAGAATATATGACAGATAGCAAAAGCAGGGTATTTGGCAAAGAGGAAAAGAGATTTATTTTTTCTCTTTATTAAGTGAACTTGAAAATTGAAGGATAATTGTTGCTGACAGAAAAACTGCAGGGAAGCTGTCTTCTGTGCAGAGCAACTTGACATTGAAGCACAGTGCCACTGGGGAGGGGATGAAGGTCTGAGGAAGGCTCCTGCATTAAACACAGGCAGTTTAAAGCTGCAGGTGAAAATGAATACAGGCAGGTGTTTTAAAACTTATAGTAAAGGTGAGGTAGGACAAGGTGATGAATTTAGCCTTAAGGATAAAACCAGTGCTGCTCATACAGCTGAGAAGTGGGAGTAGAAGTGAGGACTGTGGATCCAGGTGCTCTCCATGCACTCATGGAAAGCTCTTGGCTGAAGGGATGGATGCATTCAGCCAAGTGTTTTCCATGAGTGGAAATTTTGATAAGCATTATCAAATGCTTATTTGATAACTGTGGGGGTTTATAGCTTTGATGTACAGTTTTTCCTTTACCTTTTATGCAAACTGTTTTCACAGCAGTTACATTTTCACAGAGCTTTTAGCAAACAGTTAAAAAGGGCATTCATTTCAAAATATTCAATCACACTGAAAACTCCTATGCTTGCAATGCAAAATCTTGGGAATGTGCAACTTTCCATTTTTTTCTTGATTTTTTTTCAAGGATTCCAAGAAGAAAACATGAGTGCATATACTTCCTGCCAAAAGTGAATAAAAATGGCTGTGCTAATACTCAAAACACAATCAAAAATTAGTGAATATTTCCTTCAGTTTTGAGCTCAGGAGAGAATAAGTATCTCTGCGACTATGAGATAAGAGGCTTCTCTCAGATGCTCACTCTTGTAGTAATGCCCATATTTTTTCCTGTATTAATCAACAACAGCAGCTCCTATTAAAGGGTAAGATTAGCATGTAATTGATTTGAAACAGGTGCTTTGCCTGATTTTTTTCTCCTGCAGCAATTCTGTATTGAGACTTAGTGTTCTTCTGCTGGTCCCTTTGAGTTTTGATCTCGTCAGCTTTTATGAGTAAGAGGTGGTGAATCTGGTCTGTTGTTGGGAAATTACCCTATAAAACCAAAGTGCTTAGGAGGAGGCTTGAGTGTTTTATAAATTACCTCCCCCTTTTGGCTTTTGTAACAGAGCTGTGCCCTTCTGCTACTCAAGAAAACGCTTGCCAAAGTCCAGAGCACACTTCTTTATGTTGCACCTGAAAGACTGGTCAAACACTGGGGACTAAATTGATTTTTTTGCCAAGGTCTTTGATTTCATGTTCATTTCAAAGTGAAAAAAAACTCCAACGAGACAACCCACAACCAAAGAGCGTCCATAAAATATGAGGCAGAGTTAATCAACACACTAACATCTGTCTGTGGTAACAATCAGAAGAAGAGTTTTGATGTGTAAATGTCCCCTTTTTGTTTCAAAGGGAATGACTTCATGTTCCAGAGACTGTTTTTTTCAGGGTTAATGCTGGCTGTTTCTCTTTTTTTGGGAGGGAAGGAGATAAAGCCTCACAGTGTTTTATCTTCGGGGTGCGAATTGGGAGAGTGGGTGAGGGAAGTGTGGGGATGTGCTGCCTGGCAGCAGAAATGGGAGCTGGTTCATTATCCCTTGAGTCCTCGGAAGTGCTGTTTGGGTCCGTAACTTTATGGGATTTCTGTTTCTCCATCAAACATTCCAACAGGAGCATTCCCTGCTGATGGCAGTTTGTTTCGACTTCAGCCTGCTGGCCAAATGGCTCCAGCAGATGATGGGCTGGGAGGAAATGGTTGCAGCCCACTTTGTTCACATTGGACACCTGGAAGAGGAGGCTGTGGGCATTTTCCATGCTTCCCCACCCCTGTTGTCAGCAGGCAGAGTTGTCCTACCCCTGGAGAGGTGCTCTGTGTGGGTGTGCTGCTGCCCTGGGTGGGGCAGTGGCCCCACGGCGGCAGCTGGTCACGTTCCTTATGATCCTGTGTAGGAAGAGAGTTCTTGGGGTTTTATGGTTCTCTTTCCTCTTGATCATTTGAGTGCAGCTGTGTTTAATGAGCTGGAAAAAGAAGTAGGTCAATAAAACATGTGTTCATTGTTAGCAGAATACCTGTTGGACCACGTGTTTGTCTGTAATTGACCATCTAGAGCTTCAAAGCTTAGCACAAAGACAATTTAATAGGTTATTCATACTTAAATAAATTAATATTAAGCAGAAGCAGACAGCTGTCAGGCAGTCTGCCCTGCCAAGGTGAGACTGTGGGTATTTAATGCACAGACAAATTATGATTTCAAGTCAGACCTATTTTTAAGTCTCTCTTATTGATATGCATTAGAAAAACAGCATGCCAAAAATAGCTTAGAAGCCGTGTGCTTTAAAAACCCATACAACTGATAACATAGCCATGTAACTAGGTTAAAATTTTAATCAACCTAATCAATTTTAATCAGCATGTTATGAATTTGATGTCAGAGTGACACTGGCAATATCTGAACTTCAGTTAGCTTCAAAATCTTTTCTTTAGTAAACACCAGTGCTAGAAATAGTGTGTTTACTGGGATTTTACTGTGTTTTCTTTAATAAAAGAACAACTACTGCATCATCACATTACTCCAAAACCTGGAGTATGAGTTGGAACCTTATGATAAATGCCGTTTTAGTGGGATAAATGTGTATTTTGTGTTTCTTGTGCCAAGAAATAGGTCCAAATTGATTAGACCAAACTTCTCTGAAGACTTATGGGGCAAAACCTGAAAATGGAACTGCAGTGCTTTACCTAAGCCAGCAACTACACAAAGAGCAGAAACATGCAGAATAATGGCAATGCCAGTAATTTTACCATGATCAAAAGTCCAGTGTACAGATGTAGAGAAGAGTTATGTTGCAGACCTTATTCATCACAGACTTTGAATTCCTCCTGTTCTCTGTCTTATACCAAAAAATGCACCAAAAGCTGCTGAGACTAATTAATGTGGGATCTCTCCTGAAATATTTCCTCATCTGCCTTTTGTGTAAAGATCTCTTATTTGTGAAGGTGCTTGTTTGCCTAAGAAATGCAGTGGCTGCTTTTTCACAGGGTTGGGCTGGTCAAAAGTAAATAACAGCATTACAATTCCCAGACCAATTTTCTTGCCTTATTCAGTCAGCTGGGAAATGGATTAGGCTCCTCTTTCCTTGGCTGCTTTAGGGTCAAAATATTTTTTCCCAGTGCTTTTTTGAGACCCAATACCAAATTGAGTTCCTGCTGTGAAATCAGCTTTATTGAGGTGTGAAGGGCCTGGTTTGTTTATGGTATGTGGGATCTCAACTGCCAGTGAAAATGCTGGGAATTGTCCTCAAATCTTCAAGGCTTACACATGCGTTTTCTATAGCAAGTGGTCTGTTCTGAACTGGTAGCAGCAGAATTTTGGTTGTTCCATGCACCCAGTACCACTGCATGGTGTTCCCTTTCTTCCACCAACTTTAAACAACTGAACCTGCAGTAGGGAAAATCCATCGCAATTTGGG
>VXBB01018241.1:119805-138142 GCA_013399915.1 Illadopsis cleaveri | reverse complement strand
AAGAAAAAAAAAAGAAAAAAAAAAGGCAGCTAAACCAGTGATAAATCATTTATTTTGATAGTGACAGGATCTGATTTGTTTTTCCAGAATGCTGACAGTATCCACTGCTCAGCTCCGCTGCTTATAGTTATAACAGTTAATGAAAAACGGTTTGGAAACAGCTACTCCTTTAATTGGTGAAGCAATTGCTGTTTAGTTTTGATGGTGGAACATAAATGCACGTAAGGTGTTTCTCTTTCTTTTCTGTATATTTTCAAATTTGTAATTAGGCTTCTCAAATTATGTACTTCATAAACTTTGGAAACAGATCTCTCAAGTAAGTGTTTACTCCCTGGTATTCTTATGCACATGACTTGGGTAATGTGAGTAGACTCACAGGACTTAAAAGGAATATTAATGTAGGTAAAATTAGCCCAAAATGTAAGGGTTTAGAAGTTGAGGAACTTCTGCTAGTAGGGCTCTTTTTAATAAATAAACAACCCAAATGTATCTAGTTTTCATAAAGACAGACAGTCATATTTTTGCTTTTTTCTGTGGGCTGAAAATTGCAATCTTTTTCTAAAATGACTACCAAAAAGAAATAAATGCTGACATCATCTTCAAAAAATCAGTACTGTTTGACTAAGTTAGGGAGTCAAGTCCTGCTGTGATACGTATTGCAAATAAATCACTTGCAATCAAGACTTACCCTGGATTTTCGTCAAGACTGAAACTTAATCCAGTAAAACAGTAAAAGAAAGACAACTGACTATTTTTTGTAACATTCTGTGTCATCCCACTATGACTAAGCTCTTTTATAAATACCTTGCTCCTGCCATTGACCCTGCAGTCTTGGCAGCAGGAATAAGATGCATGTGGCTCATGCTGGAAGCTGCAGCTCCAAAGCCTGTTTGCTCCCCTCAGCTGTGTGAATATCAAAGAGGAGAAGATGCTGAGGGCAGAGGCTGTGATATAATGTGTTCCCACATGCCTATTGCATAATCACCCCACACTGCTCCACACACCCCATGCCAGGGAGCAGACAGAGAGCCTAGGCTTTTCAGGGTGCCAGAAAGCTTGTTTTGCCTCGAACTCCTGCCTCAGTGAACAAGTCTGATGAAAGTCACATGTATTTGGGGAATGCTAAATGTGGGCAGGTGTCACTACGAATTGCCACCAGTTAAGTGACGTGGCGTGTAAAAACCCAAATAGATCCTTCATAGTAGATTTCCATTGCACACACATGTGAGAAATAGGGACCAGAGCAAGCATGAAATGTCTCTTCAGCTCTGCATGAATGATCAAGGCTCAAAGAACTCTGGTTCTTGGCTTGCATGCTTCTAGCATTACCATGCTGTACAAGGAGTTCCAAGCTCCCTTTCTTCCTGCAGACTCCTTTTTTGAGAGAGAAGAATGAAAATTAAACCCTCCCGATGTAATAGAAGAGTTGATCAGGCTAAGATTGCAATGAAAAATATTGCAGCACATCCATTACAGATCTTTTTCATGAGGATTCTTTGTTATGCAGCTTGTTTTTATGGTAAAGTTGATTTGAAGGAATAAAGATGTAGAAAAGCCAACTACTGAGATGCAGTTCCTGAGGGCCCAAAGTGCTAAAGGATGCTGACTATTGATAAAACCCAACTGTAGACTTATTGTTTTGGTTTTTAAAGCTATATGTGGGTCATCATAGAAATGCTCATAGCACAATGCTGCAAAACAATTCTGCATTTGTGGGAGAAAATTGGAAAGGTAACAAGATCATTGTGAAATAATGTTTATTGTTTGGACGCAAGTGTTTCTCTCCATGTCACACCAAAAGGATCAAAACAGAGTGGGCAGTTTATGCGAATAAACACAGGTAAACTTGGTAGAAAAAGCTGAATGCAAGTGCCAGCCATGTAGACTTTTAACTTTGCTCACTTAATTCTTTTGCATCCCTAAAAGGAAGGCTTGAAAATAAAATTCTGTGGAATGATGAAAACTGTATTCATGTTACAACTGTATTATTGCTAACAAAGGCTCTGATTATATGCTGTGTTTCCCTCCAGCTCAATTCTGACCTCATTTATATCTTTTCATTATTTTGTCTGTTTAGTGTAGTATGGCTGCACATTTATTATTATTACTTTATTAGATTTCACTAACTTTGGTTAAGATACCTCTCACCAGGCTGTAGTATAATATGTTCTAGAGTAGTGTTTTCCTTTCTAGACAGATGCAGCAAACTAGAAAATGGTGCTAATGAAAAAGAATTTGCTCTTTCTGATGGCATGGGCATGGCAGAAAATGCACTATCACATGTCCTTCTCTTGTGTGTTACAGATCTGAATGCACCACAGACCCAGAGTCCCCAGACAAGCATTCCAAACCAGGGATCCATCCAGTCACCACAGGTAGATGAACTGCTGCTGAACCACCAGCCTGAGAGCCTGCAGGATGAAGAAAGTGGAGCCAGAGTAGAGGAAAAGATTGTTTACCTCTGATAACTTGTTTTCTAATCTCAGTAGCACTTTGGAAAGGTAACTGTGTTTGCTTTTCTAAATTTCTGTAGTCATTCTCTGTATGACCATCTGGCTTTTAGGGTAGTATTTAATAGTAAATGCAAAATTTTCCCCATGATAAATATAGCAAGTAAGTTATTTTGAAGCCTTTGTTGGGTAATCTTTAATTTATGACATGATTTCAAATGCTTTGCAAGAAGCAATGAGTAGCAGGGGAGATCTAACATTTTGAAATTGTAAAGATGCCACCAAGGACTGTGAAAGCTAGTGTTGATTTTCTCAAGTCCTCTTTTTACAGGGACAAGCTAAGAGAGATGGATCTGCTACTTGAGATTTCAGAGTGTGTATCAGTAACCTTCTTATAGTTGTGATATAACATGAGAAGACAGCAATGTAAGAATGATGGCTCTAGTCTTCGCTGAAATGTGCTATATACCCTTAGCTGTTGGGTCATTTTCCTTATCTTCTAGCTCAGGAACTGCTCAGAAGGGGATGTTTTTATGGTCTGAGCATAATTACTTAACTGCAAATGTTTTTTTTTCATGTCCCAAAGGCTGTTATCATTTTGATAGTACTGCCAATTTCTGTGCAAAGATGCACTAAATCAGTTATTGTATTATAACTGTTCCTCATTTCAGTAAGTGTCCTTACACATTAAAATTTACCAGACGAATGCATCTCACTAGTCAAAAGAAAAGAAAGGGGATAAACAGTAGGCTTCAGTTAGCTTAACTCTTCTGAAACTTCACTGCTTTCCTGTGTAGAAGTCAGACAGCTTTCTGCTTTCAGATTCACGGGATTCTCTGTGTGTTAGGCAGTAAAAAACCTGTTTTGTGCCTTTTTGTGCCTTTTTGTCTTTCTGAAAAATTTGTACACTTCTGTCAAACTGAATAAATGTCCTGTGCATTTCTGCAAAACTGTAACTTTGGTTCATTGTGAGATCCTCCAAAGAAATAAGAAAACAGGAGGGGGGGGGGGAAAATAGTGTCCAGGCCTTGTTTGCACTGAGCTCTGCTGCAGATGTGTGTTTCTGGCCCAGTGTAGCCAAAGCTGTGTATTTTAGCTGGCAAAACTAAGGATGTGCCTGTCGCCACTCAGCATGGCTGATGGGATTGGCAGAGGTGCAGCAGGAATGGCAGAGTTGCAGCAGGAGGTGCAGCAGGAGTGCAGCTGCACAGCTCCTGAACCAGGGCTGCCTGCAGAGGTGGTTTCCTGGTGGAAGAAGAAAACCCCTGCTTGACGCCCTGGGAAACTCCTTTCTAAGCACAGCAAGCAAAAGGCTCATTCCCATGGTCCCTCAGCTCAAGCACACAAATCGTTGCTAGAAGGTTCCTCGTTCTTTGTGTTACCACAGGTTGATTTTTGGTGCAGGAATTTTAATATTCCTAATCCTTCTCCCCTACTGGACCCTTCCCTCAGACCCCACCTTAACTCCCCTCCACACAGGGAGGCCTAAGTATCCCTGTCTGACCCTAGGCCCCGCCTTTTGCCTTTGGCCCTCTTGTGCTGCTTTTTTAGTTTGGTCCATATATAGTGGACCTTATTATTTGTTATTTTGGCATTATTAAATCCCATTTCTGGATAACTGGATGGAGGATGCCTCTCTCTACGTCTATAGTCGCCATCGGGGCAAAACCCTGAGAAAACTCAAAGGGGTCTGGTCATCCAGGCTCAGACCCCCGGGAGTTTCAGCTGCCTCACATCTGCCCACCTCAAGGAGCCAAAGAGCACAGGATTGCCCACCCTTTTGTCTGGGTAAGCCCCAGGTGGCAGTGGTTTCCATTTTACACTAAGCCTTGTTTTTGTGCAACACCTTTGGCAGGGCGCAGAGTTTTAGGTCTGTGCATGTGCTAGCAAGGGTTTCCTGGCTGAGACGGATTTTCTTCCAGGGGCGTGGGTGCAACAGGGCATACCCTAAAGCAGGGCTTTCTGAGTGCATCTGAGTGGACTCCAGAGTAGGTGTTCAGTTGGTATCTTGAGCAAAAAAACAGAGCACCTGGCATGATGAGCAAGAGTTATTAATGTCAGCTGATGTGCAAATGATGACGTGCAAATGCCATCAGGGAAAGGCTGGGCCTGCAGATGTATTTTCCGGTGTCTGTGTCCAGCCTTCAAGACTCCTGCTAACCTGACAGCACTTTAAAAATATGTCTCTTTATAAGGAAAAAAACCCCCACCAAACTGTTCTAGAATTTCTAGAATTGTTTCACCTTCTTTAGTTTTCACAATTAGACTAAAATTATAATGTGGTCCAACTTCTCTTAAGGGCCCTGCAGTAAGGACAGTGAGTCAGCAATGAGCTCAGGGTTGCCACCTGAACAGCTTTTCTGGCAAATTTCTCAGTAGAAAGACAAATTTCTTGGGATCCTGTACATCCCAGGATATGTGCCTTGCCTGGAGACCCACGGGAAATTGGGAAAAAATGAGCAGTTTTCTCCACAGTTACTCTCTCTGCATTTTATTATGCCTCAGCTGAAACATCTGGTACTGGTTACTGTCAAATCCAAGCTGCTGGATGGATAGCTGCTGTCCCAGTTTGGTGTGGGAATTCCCACGTAAGCGTCTTGCCACCGGGAGAGGAAGAGAGGATACTGCTTCTCTCATCAGTTTTAATTGAGGGGCTGGGAGCTGAAAACTGGCTGGCCCAGACTTCAGCTGTGGTGCAAATTCTTTAAGTCCCTTAAAATCAGGCAGCATCTTATTTTCCTCACCTGTGTTTACAGTAAAACTTCTGGCATTTCAGAAAGGCAAAGGCAGGAAACAGGTGGCCTCTAGATTTAGGTATTTTAATTGTAGAAAATGTTTAAAGTATAGGCCACTATGGTCTCAGCAGGTGCTGTTTATAACAAGATGTATTATGCACCCCTGTACTCTGTCCATAATTTAGGCATTTCTTAATACTTAGCAGAATTTAAACACAGCCCCAGTGAGACTCAGCTATTTTAGCAGTCTGTGTTTTCAGCTGTCGTCAGGCATCTCTTAATGCTGCATCTTCTTTTTTAATTAGAAAAATATATTCAGACATTCTCTTCACCTTTTTTATATTATTTTGAAGCTATCTTACTTGTGAAGTCTGCTATTTTTCACTCATCCCATATATTGCATTTTCTTTTTGCTATGCTTCTCAAAGCATCTTGCCTCTGAAAGCTCAGAGTCTGATTTAGTCAGTGTTTAACTTCAGTGTTTAAATTAAAGGAGCAGTAGCTGTACTACAAATATCCATGGCACCCAGATGAGCTTTCTGTTTGTTTTTTCTTCTTTTAAATTTTTTCTCCATATTTTGACAAAGAAGGGATTCCTTTCCTGTAATGCCTTGACTTTTCCAACATCTTCTCCTTAATGTTGTATGCTAGTAAAGTTGGCATATCAAGCAACTTTAAAAGACTTTTAAGGGAATCTTGTAACAAATTTTTTCTTCAGCAAGTCTATAGAAATGGTAGGGAAGAAATTAGTTAAGAACTTAAACTTACAGAGTGGATCCAGACCCTTGGATTTGTGCATTCAATCATTTGTGGAATGAGGCCAAAAGGGAGCAAATTCTTCACTTGGATGCTGTTTGAGTATTAAGGTAAACAACACAGCTGCATTTCTTTTTTCACAAAGGTCATCCATGTTATTTTCAAATTACTAAATTAAATACAGATTAGGCTATCAGCAAGACTCCCCAAAGTTTGTTTACTGAAATGATTGAAAAAAAATGTAGGTTAATGTTCCATGTAAGGAATACAAATCATTTTACTTAGAGAGCTCTGTTGGCTGCATTAATTTATATGCCACCCACTTAGTTCAAAGAAGTCAGTAAGATTTTTTTGCTGCATCTTAATCAAGTGGGTGCCAATTTTGTAATGTGCCATATTGCTGCTAAAAACATTTTTGCAGTGTGATAGTGTTCATTCAAAGGAAAAGAGATTGTGTTGTGGTAAGTAGTGTGCAACTTGCTCAGGCTGAATTTTGAAAGCAATAGAGAGTTGCAGTTGAGGCAGTTTTTCTTGTGCATTTGATGACAAGATGGGGAAATAGTGTGACTGTTAGGATACTTTCTAATGAGTATTCTGTTCGACAAGAATTCCACATTCTTCCCATCCAAAACCTTCACTGTGCCCAGTTTATATTACAGAAGTAGAAACAGCACAGGTTGTGGAGCTTTAGCATACTGAAACAGGTTGGATGTCTGCTTTTACAGAACTGTGGAACTTCAGAACATGGCAGTTGATTTCTGCCATTTTTCCAAGGCAAGTGGATGTATTTCTTGTTTCCTCATTCCTAGTAAATATTTGTATGTAGAAGCACTGCAGAAGTTGTTATGAGTGTTCTTGATAATCTTAGTCATAAGGACAGCTACACGTTAACCTCCAAAAGAATTTTTCTGTCTTGCTGCAAAGTAGTGAGATAAGTGTGTGAAGATGGCCTGAATTCAATGGCTTGAATTTTGCAAAAAGGCTCCCTTTTGGCAAGCTGATGTCAAAAAGTGTTTCATTTCTTCCATATGAAAGAAATCCCTCAAAGGATAACCTTTGAGGCATTATTCTAAAGTGAGGCTCACATTATTCTGAAGTGTTGCTGTCAATCCAGCCCGTGGCTCTGAAAAAGTGCATCAGACAATAATCTACTGGACTTCTATGAGGAGCTCATCAAAGGCTACACGGATTGCAGAAGAACTTGCAAGGCTTTTGCAGGCTGTGGGGGTGAAATGACCCAAGTATCTCCTGGGGTGACCTGGAAATGTCAGTGTTTTTCCCCTGACATGCAGAGCAGTGTTGGAAGCAGCTCTATTCAGGTCGGTAGTTGGCTCCCTAATTCCCAGAGAGCTGTGTTTTTTATTCCATGGATCATCTGTGCTGAAGTTTCTTCTTCTTCTCCTCACTCCATCTCAGGCCCAGATCAGGATGTTGCCACCTCTTACATGGAAAGGCTCTGCCACAGGGAGGTCTGCAGCACCCACCAAATTCTGAGTTTGAGTCTTGAAATATCCTGGGTGGAGATCCAGAGAAGAGAAAAGAAACATAAAAAATCTGCTCTGAGTGTAGAAAAGGCAGGCAGAGTGTCCACTCTAAGTAGGTGTTTCTAAGCTTCTTCATGGAACAAGCTTCAGAGAAAAAAAGTCTATTCAGAGGAAAAAAGTCTATTTATCATACTACTTATTGATGCACTGATAATTTGAGAACAGTTAGATGCCACATTTTTTAATTCCAATGCCAGAGAGAGCAAGTACCCAAGTATGCATGAAAGGGACAGTGAAGCATGTAGATTCAAACAAAAATTTCTCCTGTAGAGGCTTAACAGACCCAAGGGAAATTTCTTACCAGATTTCTGTAAAACTGCCAAGCCATACTGCAGTAGCTATGCAGAGGCATGAACCTTCCACTCACCCAGGTTGCCACTGCTGATAACAAAGACTGACATGGATAAACAATTGCATGGACTGAAGACAGCTTGTGAAGATCAATGTCAGCCCTGGCCCTCCTGTGCAAGTGAACAAACAGGATGTTTGCATTCCCTGTGTCCAGCTCATGGAAGATGCTCAAGGCCAAGCTGTGAACCCACTTGTGCTCCTTCTGAGTAGTGCAAGAAATGTGAGAAACTGGTGTTGCTCCTGGTTAAGGTAAGTAATGTCTCATCTGAAGGGAAAACTGTCCCCATTTCCTACATTTCACACAGCTGTCCTAGCATTGCTGAATGAATGCTAAAACAAGCCATTATAGGTCAGTTCCAGATACAAAGCAGCCAAGTGGACAAAAATAACTTTTAATAGCACTAACTAAGTATCTCCTGCTTTCAGTCAGTGGAGGGTAACTGTCCTTATCCTCTGGGGTTTCCTTCCACCTTTTAATTAAGGAGCAAGATTTCACAGTGACATACTCAAATTGTCAGTGAAAAGGGAAACATTAAGAGTGAAATTGCCTCTCTGCTGATGTTGCTTTCCTTCACAAAGTCCCACATGACCAGATTTTATGTGATTTTAAACCCATGTCCAGACACCAAGTAAACTGACAAGGTGGCATAGACCTCATGAAATTATCTCCAAGTGCCTGGTACTTGTGTAGTATCAAAACACCTTGTCTAGGCTGGACAGTGACAATGCTGCAGGTAAAGGAAGGACTTGGAGCATACAAAGCTAAGGTGTGATCTCCTTTGAAGCACACATCAAATTAATTATTTACTCTGAGACCTGGTGGTGATCTGCAGATGTCCTATGAAGAGAAAGCTGGCACAGAGCTGTGTCTATGAGTAAGATTCCCTTCCTTCTTCCAGATGGCTTGAAAATGCTGTCCTACCATGGAAATGATGTTCTTGCCTCAGCTGATTTTCATTTCATATTTACACTACAGTTGTGCAAAATGTCTGGGCTGTAAGTCACAAGCCTGTAGGAAATCGAATTGCTGTGGAAGATGTCTTAAATACATCAGACTACCTCCCAGTTGATGCCAAGGCTTTCTGCAGGAAGATTTATTACAATAAATTTCCTTAAAGTTCTCAGGAAACATCTCCAGATAGAGGGTGTGGTTGGTGTTTTTCTGTGTCTGGCAGTGCACAACTTGTTACCATGAAGTGAAACTCCAGGGTTTAGGAGGCATAGTGTGCTCATGGCTGATCTATGGATGGTGAGTGGATAATTCCCTCAGAAACTACAGATGCCTGTTAATGTGCCAGGTAAGCTGCAGAGATATTTTTTGGATGGCCCCTAAGGGGAACACTGGGTGCTGAGGGAAGGGTTCCAGCTTTGGGGTTTGTACATGATCATCAGTTCGATGGTGCTGGTAATCTGGAAAACCAAACCTGGCTGTGGGACCAAACCATTTGGTGTCACTGAAGCTGATTCCTGGGAGCACTGGCTGCATGTTCAGTCCTGCTTTGCCCCACAGCAGAGTGGTGGGGCTGGTGGGGCGCTGGGATAGGCTGTGCATCACTCAGATCACCCCCCTGCCTGGCTCCCATCCCTTCAGTGCCTACCTTGAAGGCTTGTGCAGGCTGTGAGAGGTGGCTTGCAGCCTTGGGAAACCTCTCTTGGCACATGAAATAAATCCTGAGCACTGAAGGATATTTCATACAAAGTAATTATTGACAGAAGGTAGGGTGCATCAGCTGTTTCACAGGAAATCACAATTTGCACAGCAGAAGTTCAATTTCTAATCCTGACTCCAGCTGTTCTCATTTAATTTACAGCCTAACTCTTCAAAGGGATTGGGGTAACAACTTTCAAGGACAAGATATGCAACTGCCAAAAGGCGAGGAAGAAGTTTAGTTTGTTGGTAAAGGATTGGTTACTTCTGCTTGTCCTACTGGCAGGACTGTGTTGGAGTCTCTAAAAACCCCATGAAATGGCACACTTCCAACATAATTCTCAAGGACACTGATCATGTTTAACAGATTGGTTTGCAGACACCAAACTCAAAATATTCTTCTTTCTGGGAAACTGGAACTTCAGAACCCCTGGACTACTGAAATTCATCAGAATGCAATCCTTCCATTAATAATTTCAATTAGATGGAAGTCAACTATGCTCACCACTTAATTTCACAATTGCCTTCTAAAAAGCAGAAACATTTCCCTAAACATTGGTCAGATGTTTCCAACCTATTATTTCTGCCACTACCATCAGCAGTTCTGGGGTAATTATAGAACACAATTGAACATAAAAGAGATGTCAGATATTTGGAACATGTGGACCTAGATCCAAGCTTGACAGATGCAGACAAAATGGTTCAGTTCCACGCAAAGGTAGATTATGAACTGTCAGACGAAGTAATAGGGACTCAAAAATAAGGAAGTATATAAATAAGCAGCACAAGCAATAGTGGAAACTGCTTCTTTTTTACAGCATTCAGGGAGTCACTGACAAAAACACCTGTATAGCTATTCTGTGAAATTACATTATTGTAACAATAGTGTCTTACCGTTTGATTAGGTGTTTTGTTAATGTGTTTTTAGTGTATAATTAAACTACTGGTAGCTCTAGTGATGAAAGTAAAGCTGAATAAGATGGACTGTGATATAAAATTTTCCAGGTGGCAGGAAGTGTTTTCATGGCTCGAGAACCCACAGTGGGCAGAGAAGGATAATGAGATTACTTTGTCTAATCTGGAGATGGTCTTGCCTTTCTCTGTCTGCTGCTGTGTCACAATTGCCTCCCCAGCACAAAATTGGGATACTCTGGGCCCTTTGCAGCAGGCATCTGGCCTGGCTTTGTTTCCCCAGGGGCAGAGATGTTAGGGTGTGGAAGCTCACAGATATGCCCCATGCTGGTGAGGATGGCTTCCCCCATGCTGCCAGCAGCCCCTCTGTGCTAAAAGAGGAATTTTACTCTGTATTGCAGAGAAACTATGCACTCACTACACATATCACACACTCAGCCTCTCATATATTTGGTGTTCTCTTTCATGTTGCCATGTAATAAAGGGCAATTGTCAAGGATATGTAGTACTGCCTTCTAAAACAAAACATCCCTGTGAAAATTCAAAATGTGTTCAAATTTTTGCAAAGTAACAAGGGTCAAGTATGGTTATAATAATTAACAACATCTGTGTTGTTTAATCTTCAAAGCAAGCTTTACCTTTAGACGTCCATAATTTACTCAGTAAATATTGTTCCTCTTACTTCAAAAGGAAGCAATAATTAGATTATGCCTGAACTCAGATTAACATTTAATTTGTGCATAGTTTCAGACCAACTTGTCTGCATACAATAGCAAAATAATTCTTTTTAACTCTGTGTGCTGTCAGTGTTTAAAGCTGTAATTTAATACCCAGAGGAAAGATACGAAGTGTAAGAGATGCAAACACTCAGAGGTTTTCCAAGCCAACATTCCATCCATCCACTTGCCACTCGTGCACAGTCACAAACTAAAGTTTCCTGCTCCTGCCTCCTTCCCATCCACTGTTTTATCAAAATCCCTACTTGAGTCAATTGTCATGGGGGTTTTTTGGGGGTTTTTGCTGTTTGGTTGGTTGGTTAGTTGTTTTTGGGTTTGGTTGGGCTTTTCTTAGTGGGTTTTTTTTTTGGCTTTTTTTAGTGTCCTGTAAACTTCACCAAGGGAGCCTGGCCTACAGGCACAAGGGTTGTGTGCTGGCCCCTTCCCACAGCTGTTGCTGAGGAAAGGGCTAGCTGGGCATGTGTGAGGTGGAAAACAGCTGAGATAGCAGTGCTGCCTGCTTTGAGGCAGGAATTAGGGAGGATTTATCCAAACAGCCTCCCAGTGCTGTGCTGGCTGTGGGAAAAGATGGCTTGAGGACAGTGGTTTGAACTGACCACTGGCCATCAGAACAACTTTCCCTAGGTGAGGCTGAGACAAAATTTTAATTCCTGGCAGGGAATCCTGGCACCATCATGGTGGAGAAATCCGATCCAGTGCTTCCTTCAGCATAGCTGGGTACAAAAGAAAACTGAGAATGGGGGCCCTTTGCCCACAAAATAACTGAAATAAACAGCTCTTCCATTAGCTGAAACAACCCCTCTTATTCCAGGCTCTATTAACATCTAAATGACGGGGATCACACCTTGCCAGAACACGTGTTTGGAGCCTAAGCTGATAAGTTGACTAGTGAGATAAGAAATACACCGAAGAAATTTTTATTTGCTACGAATATTTTCATAATCGCCTTCATGATGAGTTGCAGGTGCAGCACTGCAAAATATTCCTTTTTTTTTAATGAAGCCTGAAATTTTTTTAAATGTAAAAAAAAAGTGATAATGGACTTCTGGTAATGGACTTCTTTCTAGGCTTTGAAAAAGAGGGTGTCTGCTTTAATGTGACTTAGCTCGAATGCTATTACACATTTTAATGAGGTAATGTATGAGGAGGGGTCTAGTCGAGCAAGGACTCATTCTGTTCACATCAGCACTGACACTACTTTGCTGGCACAGGAGTAGTTCTGCAGCCACAATTTAAATAAAATATGGAATGTAAAATGCACTACTGAATATTCCAAATCAGGGTAGTCTGTTGAGTACTGTTGCCATGGAGACTGCGTAAAGGTTGGATTAATTAAGGCCCGAGCAGATGCTCTGGAGTATGTGGTGTCATTTGGGCTTTCTGCTTGTAATTAATGGGCATGTGTGCAGGGTGAGAAACAAGGGAAGAGAGATATACCCACCTTAATTTGTGTGTGACAGCTTTTCAGGTAAAATGAATTATGGGTATATGAAAAATGGTGCCTGTACACATACTAAGAATGCAGATTAAAAAGCAAAAAAGGGATAATCAAAATCAGCATCTAGCTGAGTCACTATGTTTAGTATGAGAATGCCAGAATCAATGATACAAACTTCCCCCTTGTTAGTACAAGATTTAGGAATTCAAAAGAGCCACTTCATCTCTGAAATAGATTAAGATTGAAGAGTATCTTTTAATATTATTCTGTAAAGTTAAAACACATCATAGCTTTGAGGGGTATTTTTATGCATACGCAATTTCATGCACACAAAGAGAGGGAATAATTTATTTTAGGAGTGTGTATGTAAAGTCAGGCCTCCTTTCTGGTTTTTGGAAGTCTGTTCGAGCTGCGGAGCTCAAAGGAAGCAATGAAGTAAAATTTCAAATCACTTTCCCTATGCTCAATAAGCACTTGCTGTTGTTGTAGCAGGGCTTGAAACCTTTAAGACTGAATCTTTTCTCCTTTTCCTGATGATGACAGAGTAATGCCCAGTTCTTTACAAGTGCTTCAGCACATGCCCTGAGCTTCTCAGGGATGTTTTTGGGATATAAGGGATCACACATAGGAACAACACCTTCCAAAGAGAGTGGTGAATATGGTGGTGGGTACCCACTTCTTCCACAGCCACTCCTGTTCTCTTTCCACCTTTGCACAGAGATGTGGAGATCCCCAATTTTTCAAAGCCTGATTCAAAAACAAGAGAAAGGAAAAAAATCCATAACTTATCCCATGAAAAAATATTTTATGAACTTTTGAGCTTTTAGAAGTGGGAATATATTACCTCAGAGGAGCCACAGTTGTTTTGTGGCTACCTGGTGGCACGGGAATCACAGCTGCTAGAAAAAAAAATGCAAAAAGTCCTCACAGTGTTTTCTATGAGTATTCAATGGAAAATAAATCAACATCTCAAAACTGCACACACTTTTACAGTGGAAGAAAGGTCATCATGGTGCTTCCAAGTGAAATTTTGCCAAAGCCCAACAGCTCCCTGTTTTAGGAGGACAAGTTTCCAGCCTTTCACGGTTAGAAGATGGGTTCCTACCATTCCTAGAAATAGGACAAAATTAGGCATTTTCATCTAAATATGTAGAGGGCAAAAGCAAGGATAGTAACTTGCTGAGTGCTATTAAATGAAATATTTCTGTAGGACAGTTACCATCCTGGATCCTGTTTTAAAAAATAATTTTCTAGGCACTCTTGGCAAACTTTCATACCTCAGCCTGCTGCTTATATAGCAGTCAGGGTCTTGAAATACTTTCTTTTTTCTTTTTTCTTTTTTTCTTCTTTTTTCTTCTTAATAAAATTATTTGTAGTGTTAAACTCTCTGAATTCCTTGTGTGACTGTGGAATGAAAAGTGATGGGTGTTTTTCTCCAGATTGTGAGAAAGAATAGTCAGTACAATGAATGCTGAAGCATATTTCTTTCCTAGGTGCTCAATCCTCTCTCTCTCTAATTTGACTGCTAAATCTGCTGCATTTTCCTCGCGTTTCTTAATGTTTAAGGATTATCTCATATGCTCTCTGGGGAAATGTGGCTTGCTTAGGGTTATGGAAGTAATTAGAAAAGATTGCAGCCTGCTTTTCGAATGAGTCTGGATTTATTTCTGTTTTTCTTTTTGCTAATGAGAGGCTTGCTTATTCTTGCTTTGATTTAGAAAACTTTTTTTTTTTTCCAGAAAGAAAAGTATAGTCTAATCTGCAATGTGAAAAAAAAAATGTTTGAGAGAAAGTTGGAAAGTCCACAGAAATGGCTGGATGCTTTTGATCAAATGAACATGCTTAAATTAAACATAGACATCCTTCTAAATACAAAGGAGTGGAATAGACTGGAGGTATTGATTCAGTTACCGTGTCACTAGGAAAGTAAGAAGGTAAATGAACCATCTAGGAAGAATATCCCCAGATTTGTGATGAAATTCAAGAGAATTGAGTTCAAGCAAATTTACACTTGTCTCTGACCCAGCTCTGAACCTTGAAGCAATGAAATCTGTACCCTCTCTATGAGTACATGTAGACTTGTCTCTTTAGACACATAGAACAGTTTCATCCAGAGTATACATTTCTACTCCAGGCTTTCCTTACGTGACTCGATTATGAACACATGTATTTAGTTACCACCTACTTGATTTCAATGACAATTTAGATGTTTTCTCAGTTTTAGGTAAATGTCCAAATAAAATTTTGCCCTGGTCCCTGCTCCTTGACTCTGGGGTTTTGTATGTTGTTGGCTGATCTTAGAGATGCCTGCCATCTTTTCTGTAAAGAACTACTTTTCCCTTCCATTAGTAATACACAGTGGGATGTTATTATATTTTTATAATATTTTCAGGAAAGCCTTCCTAGAGTTCATTATTAGATCACCCTAACGCACTATTCTTCCTTCCTGGTCTTCAGACTAGTCTGTATTTTCCCTGAGGTCCTTATTTGTCTGTCTTCTGTAATGGAATAGTAATTGAATGATATCTCCTGAAATTATCTGTATCCAGAGATCCTTGGACTATATCTATACCAGCCAACACCTTTAAAATTATTAGAAGCCTTCAGATAACTCAGATAGCTGGGAAACTAGACAAATTTTAGCTGTGACAGCCTAAGAGTTCTATGTGCCTTGACAGGGAGAATGAGCTGTAGTGAGTGTCATACAGCTCTGTTTGCAGTGTTTGTGGTATCCAAACTAACTGGCTTAAATAGAGCCTGAATATTGGCAAGACATTTTGCATCTTACATGTAAAAAAAGGCCCAGGGATGTTTCAGGAATTGTTTGGTGCTAAAACTGTTAAATGAGGCAGGCATTCATGTTCTGTATTTTTATGCCTTAATTTCTTTCCCTGGTGCCTGTTACTAAATTTATGACTGGACTTACTTGTCAAGGCTTTGGACATGACTTCTCATGTTACTGCTAAAATCAGAATGGATGGGGTATTTGTCAATAAAGAAAAATTCAAAGCCTTGCATCTGTGCTGGAATTATGCTGAATAGCACAGAAATCTGAGAGATCCAGACCCAAGGGACCTGGAAAGCCAGAAAATGAGTGGTGGACCCCAGTGGAGCAGCCAGTAGGTCAAATGAAGTAATTCTTTTCCTCCATTTGGTACTTGTGAGGCTATTTTAGGATACTGTGTCCAGTTAGAGGACCCAGCAAAAGATAGTTACTCAACACTGGAGTTCAGGAGTCCAGAGAAGGATGCAGTGGGTGATGTACAAGAAGACTCAAGGATAACCACAATGACTTGTTCCATGGAAGACAGAACTGGGCTGGGATCTTGCTGCTGTCTTCACCTGCCTAATAGGAAATAAAGAGGAGGGGGAGCTAGACTTCTTTCAGAGTTGCCCACTGGAAGGAGAGGAGACAGCAGATGAGAACAGCAGCAAGGTGTTGGAACTCTGGAAGCTGAGAGTTTTGGGATTGCTGTGCTAAAAGGCACTGACCCTCAGGTAAGCACTGTATTTGACTTAAGGCTGTGGAACAGGCTTCCAAAATTAAGTGATAGCACTGGGATTGTAGGTGTGTAGTTTGAATAGAAGTGTTTGATCTCACAGAGTGAAAAGCTTAGAGTATAAGGCTTCAGTATATAGTAATTTATATGTAGCAAGATGGAGGATTTTGGGCACTAAGTCCTCCTTCACCATCTTGGTTTCAGGTGTTTTTTTCTAATTGGGTGAAAAAGGTCCACATTGTAGGCCTTGTGTGGTCAATTATTGGGCCAAAAATATAAACTATATAGGTGTCTTCTTGTTATTGGGTGGTTAGCACTTTAATAACCTTGGAAAGAGTTAGAGACACCTCCATTTTCTACCTTGCAAGTTAGAGCTCACAACTCATGAGGCTGTACTATAGATAAGAATTAATGAACACTGAGCCTGAACATGAAATTGTGACTCCCATGTATTAATCCCAGCACTAACAAGAGGAAAAGAAGATAAGAAATCAACAGCAAGGGGAATTCCTACTGTATTTAAAAGAAAAACTTGACCAAGGTGGAGAACACATGCTGAAACAGCTTGTACAGAGAGGTGGTGCCATCTCTATCACTAGATATTTTCCAAGTGTCTGCAGCCGAGATCCTGGGTAGCAGGACTCAGTCTGGAGTTAGCCACACTTTGAGAAGGAAATTGGATCAATTGCTTCTAGAGAACTCCTTGCACTAAGATGACTCTCTGATTTTGTGGCAATTGCTGTTAAATTTAGTCTGCCCTCTCCCATGTATGATCATATCAAAGCTTTATTATCTGTATTGCTTCATTATCTGTATTGCTTCATTACAGCCTTAAAGTTCCATTTTGGAGTCTTACCACCTCCCTAACTCTGATTTTGTTTTAGAAGGCATTTAACATACGTTTACTACCCTGAACAGGTAAGTTTTTACTCTCATTTCAAGTTACATCCTCAGCAACTAAACAGAATTATTTTCTATCAATAGTGGTCACCATTCTTTATCCTGGATTTTATTATGCACTCACTGTTCTCTGATGGGGACAATATGTAACTGTGTTACCTTAAATATAATGCCAAAATGGAGATTTGCTTCTCTGGATGGTTTATTTTGTTCCGCCTTCAGTTTTGCTAATCTTCTGAGGGCAGTAGATTCAGGAGATGGACTGGAATGTTTTCTCTTAAGACATCCTTTTTGGACTCAAGAACACAAGCATTGGCTTCACATGCTATCTAGAAATAATACCTAAGGTAACCAAGCATCTGTGACATGATAAACATCACTCTGCATTGTTTCACAGAATAAAATTTTAGCTAACATATACTTTGTTGCTGAAAACCTGTGATCTAAACACGTGTTTTTGCATGCCAGCTATGGTATATACTCAAAGCAATTTGTGTTTCTTTTTTATCATTTAAATCCTACTAACTATTTTTAAAACAGAGTGTTGAATTTCCAGTCCTTTCACTTGCACTAACTTGTAGTTTGAGGTTATGTAGGGTTTTCTTTAAGATTTTTAAGAAATCTAATGAAACAAAGGGGAAGAGTCACACTGGCTTTAACAAGCCCAGTACAAATACCCTTGTGAGCTTTTGGGAAAGTGTCAGCCAGACACACACTTGTCCCTTTATCTACCAGGGACAGGAGCACTAGTGGTACAAATGCCATTGCCAGACTATACATGTGACAAGGGGGTGACATAGGGGAGACAAAGACAGTAGAGGCATTTGGTCCTTCTTCCATTGACCTCAATTGAGAAAAGGAGGTGACCTTATCACTCTCTATAACTTCCTGAAGGGTAGTTGCAGACAGCTGGGAGTTGGTCTCTTTCTCCAGGCAGGAACTGACAGAATGAGAGGACACAGTCTTAAGCTGCATCAGGGGAAATATAGGTTGGATATTAGGAAGAAGGTTTTAACTGAAAGAGTGATTAAATACTGGAATAGTCTGGCTAGGGAGGTGGTGGAGTCACCATCCCTGGATGTGTTTAAAAAGAGACTGGATGTGGCACTTGATACCATGATCTAGTTGAGGTGTTAAGGCTGGGTTGGACTTGATGATCTTGAAGGTCTCTTCCAACCTACAAGTTCTGTGATTCTGTGATGGGGCTGCCTGGGACTGCTGGCTGCAGCCACAGCTCAGGGGTGAGTTTCTGCCTCCCAGGAGCAACATAGAGATCTCTAGCTCCCATATGGAGCTGTGTGCTGGTTTAGCACAGATAGTGAAGTGCAATAGGTGAATTCCTTTAAACTGACAACCAAAATAGCCA